>DWNE01002152.1:0-19628 GCA_018249875.1 Cecropterus toxeus | reverse complement strand
GTTTTATCCAGATTTATTTTACTCTCAGTTTAAAAGTTAGAGGGGGGGGGGGGGGACACACATTTTACCGTTTTGAAAGGGCTTATCTCTCAAACAATTTCTTGAGAAAAAATGGTTTTAGAAACCTTAATGTATTTTTGAAGACCTTTCTATAGACTCCCCACACGTGTATGTAAGATAAAAAAAAATGAGTTTCAGTTTCATGTCTGTATTCATGTCAATTCGGAAAGCGGTTTACAGAATACACTTAATTACCAAGACGGACGGAGAGACAGACGTGACGAATCTATAAGGGTTCCGATTTTGGCCATTTGGCTAAGGAACCCTAAAAAGAAATTCACGTCGTATCGAAGTTTTAAAACCCATCATACTTCACGTGTTGGTTACAAAGGCATCTTCACCTTACATAATTTTGTCTTATATGTGCTGTGTTGTATCACAAGACCGTGGTAAGTAAGAAACGGGAGAAATTGTTATCAACGAGTGGTAGTACCATGAACTTTACTGCCACTTTACTAAGGATAAAGTATAAATGCCCTTTATGCCTATGCCCTTTTCGAGTTAGCCTGGTTGACATCAAATAATGTATTTACTATGTCCAGTAACTTATTTGTATACTTTTGTTTATTGTAGACTTAGTTCACTCTGATGTCCTAATGACTTTAGTTGTGCTTTCAGATAGTGGGACTGGGGACCTCAATCCAAGTTTCAAAGTTCAAATCTGGTCATTATTTGACTTTTCTGACCGCAAAGTTTCCATCGTCCTAATTGACTGATTACTGTTGCCATTAGTTAGAATTAATATATCTATACAAACAACACAATATTAAGCTTTTGTTAAAATAATTGACAATATTGTTAGGTTAATAAAAATATGTTTCTTTACAATTTTGTATCTATTCTAGACCTTTTTTGAAGTGAAGCAGTTCTTGCGTTTCGGTTGAAGGGTGTGGTAGCCGGTTCATTTAATATGAGGCGACCATCTCAGTCCTCGGGAGTAGCAACGTATCTTTAATCGACTTCAGATAGAACCCCAGTTCTATATGAAGTTGCTTACAGAAGTTCATGGGCGGCAGTAACTACTTACTATCAGTATCATCAGCTCGATTGCTACTTCATTCATTCTTATAAAAAAAAATCCTGAGGTTAGCGCGTTCAACAAAATAATCAAACTCTTTACATTTATAATATTAGTAAAGATATACTTTTATAAACTTATTAATTCCGTTTCAATATTACCACTATTCGACTACATTCTTAGCATGGCTAGCTCAAAATAAAACACTTAATTCCGCTCCTAATTCATGTCCAATTTGCAAACCCCTAACAGCCTTGTTTTCCGGGATTAGTTCGCCAGACTGTATAAATAGCTCACGCTTGGCCGCTTACATCTTCCGACGATTATCCTTCTCCGGACCATTTAACTAAAATAGGGGAGCATCACTGAAATCTATTCTTGATTCTTAAACTGTAAAAAGACGATTAGGGCAGACAATTACGGATATTAATTACTGCATTTTAATTCAGTACGAAAGAATCATTAGATTATGATAATTTAATTTATTTTTTATAACTCTGAAATACCAAATGAACTTTTTATAACATTTAAGAAAGGTCCCAGGTGGAAGAACCAATGTAGTTCAACCGGGAAAGTACCACCGCCACACCTATTTCTACCGTGAAGCAGTTCTTGCGTTTCGGTGGAAGGGTGTGGTTGCCGGCTCACTTTTAAATGAGGCGATCATCTCAGTCCTCGGGAGTGGCAACGCATCTGTGGTCGACTTAATATATAACCCCTGTTCTATATAAAGTTGCTTACAAATGTCCATGGACGGCAATAACCACTAACCATAAGGTGGGCTGCTTGCTCGTTTGCTACTTTATATTAGTAAAAAGAAAACAAACGAGCACGCAGTCCACTTTACAGTGAGTGGTCACTGTCACCCAGGGACATATATAAACAATTTCAAGTTAGGCAATTACAGTAGCTATTCCCGAGGACTAAGATGTTCACCTTATAACAAAGTAAGCCGGCAAGACACCAATAGAAACACAAGAATTGCTTTATGCTTGAAATAGGTGTGGCGGGGATACCCCTCCCAAAACTACTCCGAAACCTCCGAACTATAGCCATTTTAGCACCTTGTAATGTAACCTGATGGTAGATAGTTACTGCTACTCACAGATATTTGCAACCAACTCAATATATAAAAAGGTTTAAATGAAAGCCGATCATAGTTGCGTTGATAATTCTAAGGCCAAGATTTCCCCTTACATACAATATCAGCCGGTATCCACACCCTCCATACGAAAAGCAAAACTTCTTAATGCTACCTATCACCGTTTAGTTTAATTAGGGAATTGTTATCTTCCTATTTGCAAATTTGTTTAACCATCTTTCATTATTATTTTCTAGAACACCGTATACCTTATAGACGCCGAAGATTTACGAAACAAGTTCTTCTGTTAAGTCTCATACAAAATAGTACATGGTCAGTATAATTATCCGATTCTTAATTAAGTGCAAGTAATATTCCGACCATCGATTCACGTCACTCGATTTCGTTATTATCACTGCCCATTCGTGTCGGAAATGAGATTTACCTATACGTCAATATGTCATTAATTCATAAATTATGGATAATTATATGTATTTTTCTAGAAGGTCGGATTTGCAAACGAGCACGCAATTCACCTGGTAAATGGGCTCTACCGCCCATACACATCTGTGAGCAACTTTAAGTAGAATACTTTCTACCTTGGGGATGTAAATCATGTTAATTGACAAAGACAATAATTTATACATCTCAAAACATAACAAAACCTTACTACGCTTTTCAAATTATATCCCAGTTTTTACAAGACAGAAATATGTAGATGTGACGATATTTCTTTCTTATTTGGACTGAAAAAGTTATAACATTTTTTTTTATGCTAGAAAACTTCCTGGGTCCTATTCCTGTGGGTATTATAACAGGCGATTAGGTAATAAGTTAATTTTGCAAAGTTATACATAAATGTTGCCAACCATTGCGGTAAGTACACAAAAATACATTCTGTAGGGGAGGCTTATGTCTGACAGAGAACTTTTAAGGGCTGATAGACTATTTACTTACGGCTACTCTCTTATGTACGGTTATCTTTACAGACAATTAAACTTTAACGGGCCCTTCTTTACAAATTGATTTAGATTTCGGGATCTAGTGGTCTACATCATAGATCCTCAGTCTTAGAGTGTACTAACATTATAAAGCGGAAAAATGATTTTTGTTTAAAAGCACGTATCTCTGGAAGTACAAGTCGGATTTGATTTATCTTATCTTGAATAATATAGTCCATTGATATGGGAAGACTTTAGCCTATAATATTTTACTATTAAAAAGCTCTTATTAGTATAAATATTTATTAAAATTTTAAAGCGGAAGAAATATAATTTTTCGCTTTGACTCCAGACACTACCGCCACACCTGTTTCTACTTTATAAGAGTGTTAAGTTTTGTTATCTTCTTGTTTAACAAATAGTAAAAAAAACATTTATCCAAGACATTGCACACGTCTTCAAGGTTATCATAGCATCTATGACCAACCTCTGATTATAATGTAAACTTTTCTGAAGTTCATTACTGATGTCATATATAGGTTGCAGGGTCACTGGCTTCTTAATCTTGAGTAATTAATAAATCGTCACGTAAACACATTAACGGTCAAGCAATTGCAAAAATCTCTCTGTATCGGGTTATACGAGTAATTAACATATGTAATATTTACTCCCAATACAAGTAACACGCATCAGACAGACTGTCCAATGAGATTTGGATATAAATGGACATGTGATCTGGAGATAATACAGACGCAAAACATTGTAAAGTTGGTGGTACACCAGGAACTAAAGACTGTCATTGTTTACGAAAAATATGTAAAGTTTTATACAAATCGATGGATAAATCCTGTGTGGTATCCGCCTTAAATTCTGTTTATTCCCATGGATGCTATATGCTATTCTATATTTAATCAAAATATCCGAACTGGCGTTACTCTTGGAATTTATTGAACTTTGAATTTATTGAATTGAACATGTTTATCGAGAGATTTTACTACAATAAGATGAACTGTCAAGCATGTTTACTACTTGATTATTACTAAAGCTTACATTTGAGTTTTTATGCCACATTAGTCTAATTTAGGTGTATATGAAATGTGCGATGTTTTAAATAGAATTATGTATAATCTTTCAAATATATATATTTTATAATATACCTACTAGCTGAACTACTCGTGCTTCGCTACGCAGTTTATTCATACATCGGGTTACATTATCAAAATTTTCAGACGGTTCCCTTTTTATCTTATTAAATATAGCCTATGTTAATCAGAGACAATGTAGAATTCCAATGGTGAAAGAATTTTTTAAAGCGGTCCAGTAGTTTCAAAGCCTGCTCAATTCAAATAATCAAATCCTTTCTCTTTATAATATTAGTGTAGAAGTGTGGATTTCTTTAGTAAAGAGAAATAAATATATCCACATGAAATATTTCTCTTTGTACCAAAACCCTAACGTCTGCCTTGAGGATAATTATATTCATATATCTATTACTATTACGGTAGTTAATAGCTCCAAACTACATATCGACTTACAAGGTCACGTTTGTTTGTCAATCGACGTGGAGAATTGATATTATAATTTCTAATTGTAATATACACTACATATGTTACTAATTTATAATGACACGTTCATTATTTATAGGTGGTACCACGTGGTAGGACCAATGTTTCGACCGGAAAAGTATCACCGCCAAACCTATTTCTAGCGTGAAGCAGTTCTTGCGTTTCTATGAAACGGTGTGGTTGCCAGCTCACTTATATATGAGGCGACATATATGAGGAGATACACTTATATATGAGGAGACATACTTATCCGATACGTTTCAACTTAGTCCTCAGTAGCAACGTATCTGTAGCTAAACTCAGATACATGTATTATATTATTTGGGGTTGACCACAAGTATATGGCCTACAGTGGCCACTTACCGTCAAGAGGAATACATGCTCGTTTGCTACTTCCATATAAAACAGCTAGACCTAATAAAAAAATACCAAAAATCTTACCTATCCTAGTACAATCCGGAAAGGATTTTGTACTAGACTCCAAAGATACAATTAAATTCCACTCCAATTTGTCCCAAAATTGGACAAATACAAAAGAAATAAATATCGGTCTACGACCTTTACTTTTAAAAATATATTTCCGCGAGGTCATCGATCTGGTCCGTCCTAACGATGGATGAGGGTCCATTTATCAACATGTCGCGATTCCCTTTGTTGGTATTTTTGAGGCCTACTAAATTAGGTGAGAGCAAACAGGTAGATACAGCTTTTGTTTGTGCTGAAAAATTGGTTTTATATTATCAGGACGCGCTTGGTAATTAGCGTAGTAGAGCGATCATCGTTAAAGTTTAACACGTAAAGGTTTCTGAGTTCGATTTCCGTACAGATATGAATATGTATAACAAGCTATGCCACACAGTTTCACCCGCGTTTATCCAATCAATATTTTTGATCAATCTATTAAAAATAAAAACAAACAAACATTGCGTGATGTTATATAGCCTATAGCCTTCCTTAATAAATGGATTATATAGCACAGAAATATTTTTTCAATCGAACCAGTAGTTACTGAGATTAGCGCGTTCAACCAAACAAACTCTTCTGTTTTATAATGTTATCATGGATTGATTACATGGACACGGATTGACAGATGTCTTCTATAGACATCGGGAATGACCACTTACCATCAGGAGCTACGTATGCTCGTTAGCTGTAATCTTTTATAAAAAAAGGATTAGGTATATATGGATATCCATGATAACCATTATTAGTACTTTAAACATAAACTTAAACACATTTTATCTACAAATATTTCGGTATTAACTTTTCTTTTTCGAAGTGTACTGAACAAAGAACTGTGAGAGATTCATTAACTTTTTTTTAATTAATCACTTTCTTGTCTGTCACGTAAAAATGATCTGTCATATTTTTTGATGAACTAAGGAACTTGTTCTATCGCAAAGAAATATGGAATAAACGCATTCAGTTTATACTTCAAATTATTTCATGAAAATTATACATCTATTCACCATTTAATTTCTAAGTAAGCCTACTTAGGGTTCCGTACCCAAGGGATAAAAACGTAACCCTATTATTGACTTTGCAGTCCGTCCGTCCATCTGTCTGTCATCGAGCTGAATCTCATGAACCGTGATAGCTAGATAGTGAAATTTTCGCAAATGATGTATTTCAGTTGCCGCTATAACAAAATGAATACTACTAACAAATAAATGAATGCTATAACAAAACCAATACTAAAAACAAAATGAAATAAACATTTAAGGGGGGCTCCCATACAACAAACGTGTTTTTGTACATTATGGTATGGAAAATTTCGTACGTATTAATTATTTTTTCGGGTAGTCGGTTTTTTTCTAAAAACGTTATGTATGTATAGTACAAATATTATTTATAGTAAAAAAAAACAAATGTGGCAAGATCGATTGTTATGAGAGATTATCGCTTATCGTTTCCACAGCGCGGTGAGACATCACGATGGTAGTAAAAGCAAATATTTGTCAAAAGAAGTTTTCAAAAAGATTTTACTCGGGTTATTGTTTCGTCTTTCCACTAATTATCCACTGCAAAGCTGTGTTGCTACATCAGTTGGAGCCACAATTTGAGTAATATTAAGCGAGAATTATAAATCTTGATGATGCCGCATATATTACGCGCGGAATCTCGAAATCATCGATATCTTCAGTATCGATGGTTCAGCAGACTTTTGTTTAACTGATATTATCAACAATTATATCTGTGATGAGATTCACTTATACTTTTGTTCCACATTAAAATTGGGACTTTGATGAATATCATATTCTGATTGAATTTTGGATGAGACGTTGACCTAAGATTTTTCTTGAAATAAATTAAACATTAGTCATAAAAAGTATACAAATATAAAAACTAATGATTTCTTATTTATATTCTTACTATAATTCACCCCAAGATGCCACTGTATACCCGGTTGAGGTTATACGCTTTCTACAATCATAGCCCCACACTAGGATTTTCTTATGTGTCGTGGGTGCCATGGACACACACAGACGAAATACACAAACACCCAGACCCAGAACAGAAATCTAAACTCATTTATATATCTGTCTGGCCGGGAATCGAACCCGGGACCCATTGCGACTCAGACCGGTATGGTAACCGCTCGACCACGCGGGTCGTAATGCTTTATTATACGAGTGCTACAACTGTTTTGAGACGTGTTATTGCTTTACTAAACTTTCCTAGTCCGAACAGTAGTACCACACTCCTGATATAATAGAGGATTCGGTTGAGCAGTGCGTTCATGTACCAGAAGATCTACATTTTAGGCGTCCATATTTTTCCTTATAAGTGTCTACGCATCTGCAATCGGCTTTAGGAACATACAGACATTTATGAGCGGCATTGATCACTATCAGGTGAACTGCAAGTTCGTGTGCAACTTAAACCTCAAGAAAAATACTTTATGAACTTGTAACATCTATAAACTTATACCAAAGGAACCCTAAGAAAAATCAAGCATTACATTGACATTTCGCATCGTATAATCAGGCAATTCTTTAAAATGATGCCCTTTGCGACGTGACTCTTCAGATGATTACTGCAAAAAATGATTTTCGAAATCACTTTTTGTTGTATTCCGTTAAGAGTGACCAGGTTTTGATTTACGTAAATGGTACTTGTAACTTCGGTAATGATGACTGCTCAAATCATAAAAACGAAATATATTCTAGTATTTTGCGAACATACTAGAACAGGTATAAAAAAGAAGGAAAATAATATGCACATGGTGGTAGAACTCTTTTTGATTCGACTGTGAAAGCATCACCCTCACACCTATTTCTGCTTAAAAACAGCAGTATAATGCACTGCTGTGTTCTGATCTGAAGGGTATGGTTAGGGAAATATACTTATACGAGGCGTTCCAACTTAGTCGTCAGGTGTAACAATGCATCTATAGCCAACCTCAGGTAAGAATCTAATCTTCTTTGAGATTGATAACAGATTGTCATGAGCGGCAGTACGTTCTTACCATCAAATGAACTGCATACTAGTTGCTAAATAACTATATGTCCTTAATATGCTTTGATCCGAACACAAGAAAAGTCATAAGACAAAACTAGTCCTTCATAATGATTCATTATTGCTTAATACAAACAAGCTACCGGTTTTGGCGGCATTCTGTCCGCACTTAAACATCAATACATGGTACACTTGCGTAGAAAGTTCTTAAAAATTATATTCAATCGGTAATATTGTGTGAGCTTTCTAAAAACGACTTAATTCATTTTAATTTAGATAAAATAATAAATGGTATTATATTGCAGGCAAAATGGTGCTTAAAAGATATTTATTTAATATATGTTCCAAATGTATATAAATAACCTAATCATATATATTAATTAAATATGCTTAATTTTTCAATTTAACGATACCACATTTTAAATCTTCATCGGGTTTAAATTAAAATAAAACTTCCGTGCCCAATAGTACGGCCATCATAAAAATGTTATCGACTTTTTTACGCATTTCAATCACTTTTTTTAACATAAACTTAACACTTTAAACGACTGTTATTACCAAAAGTGCATGAAAAATATGAAAAATTGCATGAATCAAGAATTACAGTTTATAAATGACATTCAATATTAATAAAGTGAGAGCAAACTTGCTTTACACCCCTGAACCCGGGCATTATGGTTATTGAAGCTTAATTTAACCACACATCATGTTTAAATAAATATTATTAATGACATAAAACCAATAATTCCGAAACATTAACATACATAAGACTATTTTTAAAGCTTATGTCTGTCAAAAGGAATGACAGGTGGCGCCACTTTGCATCGTGACATTGACATAAAAATGACATAATTATAGTATACGTCCACGCTGTACATACGCTATGAAACAGCTTTATAGCTTCGGTATAAGGCTGAAATTATCGTATATTTAAATATGTTTGTTTGGGTCTAGTTGTTTTGTTATATTGTGATCTACTTTTGCTAATCGGTAAGGTTATCTTGTCGATCGTGTCCCTAATATAGTAAGACGTCTGAACCGGTGGTGAATGAGGTAATTACTTATTATGGTCATTCCGTCAGTAAAAAGAAAGTAAAAGTAAGTCAACAGGAAAATCACTGATAAAATTGTATGTTACTATCATATGGCACGGTACAAATCTAGTTATTGCAGCGCTTTTAAAAACCAAATTGCAAAATGGCAGAACGAAGATAGTTCAACCGGCGAGGTATCATCGTCATTGCCACTAGAGTAAAGCAGTTACTGTGATACGGTGGAAGAGGGTGGTTGCTGACTCACTTTCATACACGGGGCCCATGATACTCGTCGGGAGTCGTGATGCATCTGATTGACTTCAGATAGTATCACTGATCTGTATGAAGTTGCATACAGATATCCTTAAGGGGTAGTGACCAAGTGGTCACCACCACGTAGAAAGTGATCTACTTTCGCAGTTTGCTACATCAGTGTTCCAAAAAAATTATTGTCGCATCAAAAAAAATATATTTAATTGAAAATAAACTATTACACTTTTTTCCTTTTTAAATGTTTTTCTTTTTTACAACTAATATAATTAGTTACAGTCTTGTGATAGTACAAGAAAAATCTTTTTATAATAAGCTTCTCTTTTGTTACTATCAAATAGGATCCCAGGGGAAATGCCGTAATAGTTCAAGTTGATTATATAAGAATCCTAGTCTTCAAAATATATTTGGTACAATTTCGCCAAATCTGTATCTATTCAAATATAAAAGTAATTACATAGTTACATACATGCTATTTAGTTGATTGGTAAGTGGCAACTAATGTCTATGATAATCTTTAATCAATCTTAGATAAGATTACGATTTACGATATAAGATTACTTAGAAAGATAAACCAGAAAAGGGTTCTCCAACCTTCAAACCTCAACATCGTATTTATGAGAGGATTCTTAGCATGGATGCTATATACTCTAACCATCATTATTTTTTTATCAGATTAAAGTAACACGACGACGACAAGCAATGCAGTTCACCTGATGGTAAGTGGTAATTGCCTCCCATGGACGTTTGTAAGCAACTTCAAACAGAACAGGGATTCCATCCAAAGTCGATCACAGTTGCGTTGCTACTCCCGAGGACTAAGAGGCTTTATGCCTATATCATTAACCCATTTCTACCCCATTGCAAGGAGTGGTTTATAAGCAGGGGTGCTAAGAACGAGAACCTGAGAGGCTGATATTTAAATCAAGCTACTAGAATACATTTTTAAATATTTTAAAAACCGTGTTGCAAAATATTTCACTTATGATGAACTTGTCATGAAACTGCAAGTGTTGTCATTTTTGGTAATGTAACAAATATGCTTATTATCTTGTTAGCGTTTCTTGTTGTCGTATTTGGAGTTATGACTGTTAAGGGTCAGTGCACACTAAATGGTAGTATATTATTTTTTGTGCTCCTTTATTCTGGTAAATACATATTTAATGAAGATTATATGTAAATTAATTTTGAATAAATACCAAATAACGGGTTTCAAATATGTCCATTTATCTGTCCGCTAATTAATTGACTTATCAATTATTTTAAACGAGCTAAGTGAAAGTATAAAATTACTTAGAATTAGATTTATGGTACCAACTTCTAGGACGCAAATCAGTGCGTATTCAGATCAGATTACTTACGCCTCCCACTCTCTTGTGGGAAGGATAAATAGTCTAAGTAATCTAATTATGTAGACTATTTATCCCATGAAAAACCGAAAAACAAGCGTGGGTGTTTCATCCAGCTTTGAAGATCGAGTATCAATATTTCTTAAAGTTCTAAATCACAGTACATTTTCACTAATTAATTTTATATAGTTTAGATTTTAATATATCGGCTTGATTGTAGCATCGTACCAACGCGATTTAATATGCTATTAACTCAAATCTGCTCAATAAATCTATATTGACGACCCCCGTGGCCAAGCGGTCACCATAACGGTCAGACGTGCTGTGGGTCCCGGGTTTGATTCCCGACCAGACAGATATATGAATAATGAGTTTATAATTCTGTCCTGGGTCTGGGTGTTTGTGTATTCGTGTTTGTGTGTCCTTGACACCCACGACACAGGAAAATCCTAGTGTGGGGCTATGAGTGTAAAAAGCGTGAGTGTAGAAAGCGTGTATAATTTCGATCTTGCATATCACGAGACATACTATAGTACAAGCTTAATTTGATATTCCTGCTTGACCATTATAAACAATTATGAACATAAGCATGCATAATTATGGGTATTGTCAGGAACTATAGTGTGAACAAAGCATTTCAAGTTTTGGGAGACATCTGTTAAGTATGCACGATTACAGATTAAGCACAGGTTTTTATGATAATGGAGTCACAAACGAGCAAACTGACCGCCTGGTTAATGGGTACTGGGTTTGGAAGCTCGCCACGGCCCATAAATAACATCTTGCGACATTGCTTTTGGCATAGGCCTTTACTGATGCACTGGGCAGGGTGATATAATAAGGGAAGAAAAGAAACTGCCTTCGAACATTGGCGTAATTATGGATCCTATAGCCTAATAAGACGCTAGGAACTATAACAATAGGCCTTCTAATTTCATGTTGGGCACTTTGGGAAGAATCATAAAGGCGATTCCTAATTGAAGATTGAGATTATATGGAGTTATATTTCAAGTGAGTCTGGGTGGCCAAATATGGAAGTATATTAGGGAATGTAGCAATAAAAAAACTGAAAGCTCATAGGTTTCAAATATTACTGAGAAACATTACGTATTTGTAGGTCAGGATGCGTACAGGGCGATTCAATAATATTTTAGATGTTAAATTAAGATTGCGGTAAAATTCTCACATCAAAAAGAAATAATTGCATTCATTAAGTTTTCGACACATTCTCACGCGCTTAAATGTCACATTAAAGGGCTTTAATCCGCCAAAAAATACACGTTAAATCTGATTTTGACAAGAACTCTTGTGTATCGAGATTAAGCTACCGATCAGAAAACCTGTCCTATATCTGATGAATTAATTACATGCGCGCAAATTAACGTCATTACTCCCTAAATGCTTATCTGATTAAGACAGGAAACAAGTTAAATGTTTCCAGGGAAAAATTACCTTTATTTCCGTTTATTAGGGTTCTCTAGAACAGCAAATAAATCGTTTTTGCGATTTACGCGACTTCGTAATGGATGTTCAAAATTAAGGCCCTTGCTCATTAACAAGGCGCCACGGTTTTGACAGCGGAAATTATTTCCAAGACTTAATTTAAATGACAATATGTTATATGACAGTCAACGCGGATTTTAAGCGAAAAGACATGAGCGTGGGAAAGTCTGGTTTGGAAGATAATATCCTGTGGTTATTGTACTAGTTTCCTATGAAGATGGATCTTCCAATGGATAGTATGGGTTGGTCAAACCCATTTTTCTTCCTGTGACATACTACCTATGAATTTTTATGGCATTCATTCATCGACCTTGTGTGGTTCACTGCTGGGATATAGGCGTCGTCTAAGGAATGCATCTCTTACCGGTTGTGTGCTTTCTGAATCCAGCTTTGCCCCACTGACTTGATTAACCCATCAGTCCAATTGATTTGAAGGCAACCTATGCTTCTTAACTAAACGTGATTGTTGCTCGATTACATTTCTTTCCTATCGATTATTGATCTTTCAACCGTTGTGGCTGGCCTATTTCTACCTTAGCTTGCTAACTTTAATAACTTTGTCAATAATAGGAGTAGCAAATGCGCATTAAGTCTAGTTAATTAGAAGTAATTACTGCTGCTCATGGATATCGTTAATCAACCCCATATTGGATTAGACTCCTATCTCAGTATTGTTCTCGTATGTAGCAGGTCAAACCATAAAAAGATCCACAATCTGACGAACACAAATCTCTGTCTCTAAAATATTATACCCTAAAATACAAGAATACGTAAATAACCTCCATCCTTACAAAATACTGCGGTAGGTAAAATTTTAATATTAATAATTAATTATTATTGGGGACGTTATAAATATAAAAAGGTCAATTTTGCGGGTCATCCGGAACGAAATGATTAACGGTAGCTGTCGATTCATCAATGGCTCTCAGTTTATTAAATTGTCGGCAGCCATATGGAACATAATGTATAACGCACTAACTGCCGGTTACGACCAATTTATGATTAAATTTAATTAACTGATTTCAATAACTACCTTCATAACCATATCTTGTGAAAATATCTTTTCATTATTTTAATAAAAACACTGTTTTGCAAGATTATCAGAGATCTGTGGATATCCACGGGCACTTGTTGTAAAATATGCGCCCGAAGGAATTATCCGCCTACTTAACATAAGTTGTGTGGATTTAGAGACCATATAGTGCGTAATATTTTTTTTATTATCAAAGTTATGCATGTAATCTTTGAAAAGAAAAATTGTTATCTGTTCCAATTAATTTAAGTCCATGTTATTTTCTAATAATGTATGTCGGTGCTGTAACTAGACAAAGTCGACCGATTGGTCTCAAAAGACTTCGGAAAGCAGATTTATAAATATAAAAAATGCGCATAGTTCCAAAGCTTAAGCGATCTGGACTATCGACTAAGCAATTGGTTAGTGAAGTAATACGAACCGAAGTAACGTACTTTCATACTGTTTAGTTAGTTTAACTTGACTACTTCAAGGTTTTAAATTAACATAACTAAAACCTTTTAGTATATAAAATTATAAAGTGACAAAGCATTAAAACACCTTTTTTAAGTTTAAAGATAAAGGCATAATTCATTCATTATTCATTTATATAAGCAATTGTACTACAAAGCGATTGAATGATTAATCAAAAATTTAACAATGAACCCTTTCACCAGATCCATCAATTAGGCCTTTATCATGAAAAAATACTGAGGACCTGTTGTACTTTGATCAGCTTCTAACGAAGATAATAATTACGAGGAAGAGGTGATTAAGAGTATCTTTATTCTTAGCTAAAATATGATGTATATTCGAAAGGTTTATTTCTAATCAGTATTATTCAAATACCTATTATATATTTTTTAAAGATTTAATAAATATTAATACCTTTTGATAGAGTAGATAGATTACAATGAAATAAAGTCTAAGTTTTACATCCAGATGTCGACTTTGTTTTATAGTCAACATCTTCAAATTCGATGAACTAGTATCAGTACTTTTGGTTTGATGCGATTTCAAACACATACAAATAAAAAATATAGGGGATATAATATAAAACAATAATATTTCTTTATCCTCTAGTCTAATAGATATATGAATTATAAGTTAAGATTTCTGTTTTTCGTACATACTCGTATTTTTGATAAATAACACTTCGTAACATAAATTTTATTTAACACCAGGTTTCACATTCTCGTTGTCCATTTTGATGGCTATAAACGATGGTGTCTTAATAAATTACGTTACGAAACGAAACAATGAATCGTCTTATCTGATACAACACCGACGGGTGTCGGCGAGCGCCATAAAACACGCCGATTGCTAAACTTGAGAAAGAAATCAATATTCCTTGCATAGCTGTTTTAAGTCATTATCAGAATAAGTAAGATAAAAGCCAAAACAATCATTATTTAATGGATGCTGGGCCATTATTCTATGAAATATTTCGGAGACGAAAGATAAGTTCATCTGCGCGTTCATCGCGCATTTATTATTATGATGTACTTAGTCTTGTAATTGTTCGGGGGTTCATTACGACATCATCGTCTTCCATATTTCTGCTTCTCACCAATAGTTTAGTGCTGCCATTTTATTTGATAAAACAATAGATTTTCCAAAAATCGATACTTTTACACAAAATAAAAATAAAATAAAAATCGATTGTTCTAAAAAAAAATATTAATTAAATAATCGATTATTACCACTAACACTATTTACTAGGTCTTCTATGTGAAGTCTGTGCTAATAACGCTGCTACTCTCAAGGGCTAAGATGATCGTCTCATATGAAATCGAGTAAGAACATTCTTCTACCGAAATGCAAGAACTAGTTCAAGCTTAAAATAGATGAAGCAAGTGTACCTCCCACGTCGAACCATTTCGTTTCACCATGCGAAATTACATTAAAAGTACGGAGTTAGTAAATCCAGCAGTGAACCATAGGGAAGAACTGAAAGATGGTAATGATGACAAATGTATGAATTTATACATTTAAAATTCATTTTTCAAGTCAGAGACCAAAAATTCATACCTCTGGTTGCTGTTATTTGTTAAATGTACAAGATATATTGCATCAATTCCTTAAAAGGTAGACCCAGCCATATCGCCAAAATCTTAAACAGTCAACAGACAGTAAATTAGGTGAAGGCTAAGGCTTTGTCTGGCTGTGGCAACGGCTTATCAGTTGTTACTGAGAGGTCTATTGTTAATTGAAATTATTTAGTAAGCGATTAATTGATCTTACATTATAAATTTAATATAACTAGCAATAAATGTTTTTCAATTTTTATAAGCGAAATAGCACCACTATTTACATGTCAATCACATATTGCGTTAAGTTTTATGTTCGAATGCATTATATATAAAAGAAATGCCAATATTTCCAACTTCTATGCCACAAAAAGTAAAAGATATTAATATATATATTAGTCTAGTACATACATAATACATAGTCGTAAAGTAAGTGCTCAACCTATTTCGCTAGATCACGACGATCAAACTACATATGTATATGCTACCATTTTATAAACCTTCGTTCATCAGCTCATCGTCATGTGATGATTATGACCACATGAAAATGTCTCATTAGCTTTAGAAAAAATATATAAACATTGCTAATATCAACGATATTGGGGGGATGCTCTATTTCGCTGGGATTCCATCATCAGATCCTGACTTGGTGCCAATGGGACCACCTAGAGAGAGTACTCCTTCAAATAGAAAATATATTTTTTAAATTAATAAATAATACTATTATAGAATATAACAGGTCTTACATATGAGGCCACCTTAGCTCTCACCCGTGTCAACGCACCTGAGACCGGCTTTGACCTGAAGCCGGCCGGAAAAGAACCTTTTCTATATTAGTTAGTTCAGGAGCGATAGGTAGTCACTTGCCATCATGCAAACTTAATGCTCGTATGCTAAATTTTATGTAAAACCACTATTACATGAAAGTCTAGCACCGAAATCTTAGAATCTTATGGTGTCCTTGAAGTATTACTATATAATACTATCCGTATTCGGCTTTACTTAACGTCCTGATCTACTTTGAATAGATGTCAGACGCAGTGACCCCAATTAAGCCTATCATCAGATAGTGTCACTATGACAATGACATCCAGATGGATTCAGGAGATAAATACCTATTAATATTAAATTTGCATTTATTTCCAGGTGGTAGAACCAATGTAGTTCGACCGGGGAAGTACCACCGCCACACCTACTTCTAGCGTGAGGTGGAAGGGTGTGGTAGTCGGCTCACTTTTATATGAGACGACAATTTCAGTCCTCGGGGGTAGCAACGCATCTGTGATAGATTTCATATAGAACCCCTGTTCTATATGAAGTTGCATAAAAATGTCCATGGGCAGTAACCACTTACTATCAGGTGGGCTGCTTGCTCGTTTGCTACTTCATATTTATAACACATATATATTCGAGGGTCTATGTTATCTAGTGCACCTTCAACATTTCTAGCGCTAGATTTTTAATGGTACTTGTGGATTTCATCTTTTGTGTTAAATATATTTGCCACATTCCAAACTTTCTTTTCTATAACGCCAATATAAATCTTAAGTTTTAAATCTCGACTATAACTACAATTGACTAAGTAACCGTTGCATCAAGAAGTTTTGTTTTATATAAATAGCAGCACCATATCGGTTGATCTTACGAATGACTTGCGCATTCTTAACAAATTCTTTTCCTTATTATTATGCCGTTTTTTTAAATGTCTATTCACTTCATTGCATCTACATATATTTAGTATATTCCAATGAGCATTTTAAAACATGAACTTAGAAATTTCAGAAACAGATTTAAGATTAAGATTGAAATCAAATTTATTTAAAACCTATTAATAATATTGTACTGATATTGATATTAATATTAACCTTAATATTGTATAATATTTATTCATATAAATCAAGTGCCACAATTTTTATACACGGATTTCCACGAATGCGCTGAACAGATTTTAATGAAATTTTGTAAATGGATAAAATTGAATATGTATGACAGGCTTTTAGATCCGATAGACTTCACTGCTGTCGAGATCTTTTTTAGAAATGAGCCGCGTGGCAGGGAAGTAACTATACCAGTGTAACGGACAGTGGGGTCCGGGTTCGATCCCCGGCTAGACAGTTATCTGAATGATGAATTTAGATTTTCGTTCTGCGTCTGGGTGTTGTGTATTACTTTTTAGCCCTATTAGCGCAAAAGGAAGTTCCTAGTGTGGGCCTATGTATGGTTCTACGCCTCACTGGGTTTACTAAGAGAAATACTTATATGTCTAAGTTTTGTCAATCTATAAAAGGAAAGCAGAGACATTCAAATAACAGTTGCAATTATAGTCAATCTCTGCGCGATTCATATCTTTACCACCCACGACTCAAAATATTTCAACATAATTCACGGAACAAAAGCTCCAATCAATTCCGAAATTATACAACACTTTCAAACAAAGGAATACGGTCACCGATATGTACTTATGACCAGGCTTTTGAAGAAAGCGCAAGTCATCGAATCAAACGTATCAGCTTATTGGTAAGACTTTATTACTACATTGTACTTTTCTTGCAATTTGTGAATCTTTAGCAAGTTAATAGAACGAGAATAGTTATGTTAATATAGTATAGTTTGACCAGGATACTATCACCATACTTATTTAGCTTGATGCTTCTGGTGTTCTGGTGATTGAATGTAAAAAGTTACTGTTATAAAAAGACAATCTTTGCCTTAACTGCGCTAAACTTTTTTTAACTGTGTCTAGTTCACCTTCAGTAATATTTTCAGCTCCTAAATTGGACACTAAAACGGAGAAATGTTAAGGCTTTGTAATATAATACCGGTCTAAAATTAGATTTTTTTGGATGTAGTAAAAGTCGACTATAGGTTAAATTTGGGTTGTTACCTGATACTTAGTCTTAGAAGTTTAAGTCTGAATTTGGCCATAAACTAACTCAAACCAGAAAGTGAAAAACATATATATATAGGGTAGCTACAATTTATCTGCATCAATTATAATACGTACGATTTAGCTCAGTAACATTGTATCACTTTGATAAATTCATCCATATCCATAAAAGCTTATTAATAATATATTTTTTTTATTTCAAACAAGTAATGAAAAAGTAATATGAACACTAATGGAGTAACACAGTAATGGAGATTTATTGTCAGTATTAAAAACTATACTTAATATATTAGTATGTACTCACATTCATATATATTGGATATTTTTTTGTTGTAAAATATGTTATATTGAGCGTTGACTTCGGGTCTACATAAGCTAACATTTTTTTATTTTGTGTGGCATAGAAGTCGGTTATATTTTTTGTTATTTTAAGCAATTCAAGCTTTTAAGCAATTTAAGTTAAATCACAATATAACACTTGAGTTTCTAGAAAATTATAAAAAATAGCTAAATCCTTCACAAGTAAAGGAATTATTATAATAACCCTTTCCTATCCGACATTTCATATAAATTCGGCGCCCCTGGTAAAACGAGAATCGTCGAAAGTCAGACGTATATCCGCCCCGTTAAAGTCTGATTTTGCCAATCAGACTAACACCCATTTTCAGGGGTACAGAATTAACCTCTTCGTCCTTCAAGAAGTTCCTTCCCAACACGAGTCGTTATCGCTTGGCGCTGCCCGCAACTTGTTACTACTTTAGTAGTTACATAACTTTCGCTGTTCGAAACAATCAAAGTCCTGTTATGATACCGCCTACGGTCTTTAACTTCTTTGATGTGGGAAAGTGTTTGATCGGCGAAAATTTGTTTTCGTCAATTAAAGAACAAGGATTTTTCTGTTTTTAGTAGGTAGTTACAGTGTTATCTGTCATAATTGGAATAGACTGAAAAAAAATCTAAATTCTACCCTTTTTATCCGACTTCGTCAAAAGGAGGTTAATGTTTTGCGAGCGTATGTACTTTTGTATGTATGTAAATTTCTTCGGCACGCGCTACAGCCCAAACGACTTGACGGATTGTGATGTATGACATTTCATTAGAATCTTCTCAATTTGCGAGGGATTTTTTTTACTATTATAACAATATGGGTACCAAATGAAAGCTAGTAAAGTATATATGTATATATTGTGATACTTTTACTTGAATATTTTTACAAAGACTCGTATAAATGTTAAATTAAACATAAATCTTAATGAACACAATTTCATTTTAAGCAGTCGAGTTTTTTGTTTTAATGTTTTTAACGATGTCACACATCACACAAACTTTTATATAGTAGTAAGGCAAAAAACAAACACGCAAAAATCATATCACAACGTAATCAATCAATCATTTATAAATTGCATGAATAATCACAGG
>DWNE01002151.1:0-19630 GCA_018249875.1 Cecropterus toxeus | reverse complement strand
CTGTGACATACAGACAGACGGACAGACGGACGGACAGACAGACATGACGAATCTATAAGGGTTCCGATTTTTGTCATATGGCTACGGAAGCCTTTAGGGTTCTTTTGAAAGAAAACTGCTGAACACAATTTTTTTGTTAACAATGCTATATTATATTTAATTCAACGCACTATGTCAGTTTCGTCTAAATGAGTGTAGAAAGCGTATAAATAGTTAAGTAAAAGTATTATAATATGTATATTTTAGAATGGTCTATTTACTAGCTTTCATTTGATACCGATATTGTCGTAATAAAAAAAACTTGTCACCCCCCTTTTACCCCTAGTTATAGGCACATTTTTTTAAATTAAAAACATAGGGTTTGACATTTTGCAAACTGAGACGATTCTAATTCCCCTAGTTAGAGGCACCTTTTTTTAAATTTTATATATCGGGTCTGTCACTTTGCGAACTGAGAAGATTCTAATGATATGTCATACGTCACAAACCGTCAAGCCGTTTGGGCTGTAGCGCGTGCCACAGAAATGGAACGGAAATACATACATACATAAATACGCTCGAAAAACATTACCCCCTTCTGAAGAATTTGGGTAATAAGATAATGTTCAAACCAAGATCGATCACAGTTGCGTTGCTATCCTCGAGAATTAACCTGGAACGGCTCTGAAAAGTATGTCTTAAAAATTTAATTTTAACAATTTTATAATGACAAAAGGATTCATAAGTTATCTTAATTAAAAAAAAAATGTTTTTGTTTCCTTGAAGAGATATTTTTTCTGTAGATTACAATAAGAGAATCATAAACGAATTTTTACATTACAAGGACTCAAACCTTTTTTTAAATTATAAAGCAACTAGCTGTGCCCCGCGGTGGTACCCGCGGCTTATTAGGCAAAACAAATAGTGTATTAACAGCAAAAATAATACCTATTCCCATTTTTACTTAAAAAGTTATGTACGAAGTTTCTCGTACACTATCCAGGAATTCATTATCGTAGATTTTTCCATAAGCATAAGATATTTTCCCACAGTAAAACGTAGCCTATGTGTTAATCCAGGGTGTCAGCTAACTCTATACCAAATTTTATTAAAATCGCTCCAGCCGTTTAGACGTGAAGGAGTAACAAACATACACACTCATACAACTTTCGCCTTTATAATATTAGTGTGAAGCAATAATCCCCACTACAATACAATCCGGAATATAATTTATATATAATACACAAGACTAAAGAACAATTTACATCGTTTTATTAGGCAAAAATACGAGTAAGTATTGTAGTGGTACTTCTAGACTACTAACGTATTTAATTTTAAACAGTACTGCCTTATATGTAGTTGGTGCATCCATGGGCGACATTGTCCAGCCAACATAAAGTGATGTGCATGCTCATTTGTTGCGATTAAAAAAACAAATATATCAAAACACAAATATAGTCTTACAAAACAAATCTTGGAGTACTGGATCCACTTCGCAGGTGTCGGCAAACTCATTAAAACAGTTAAATGAGCTGTAAAACGCAAATAGCATCTTGGAATAGTGTTTCTTGTATTTTATCTCATTAAATTCTTTTAAGATTAGAGAAATACTTTATTATTGTAAATTTCTTTGGGTTTTGAAATATTGTGATCATAAAGCTGTACTAAGCTTTATGATATAAATATTAAGACACGTAAAGACAGAAATAAAATTGTTTTTACGTGATGTGATAATTATGTATTTTCAGAAGTGCCGTAAATTGTAGATTTTTCAAATGGTTGTAGCATAAAAATACATAGACAGTTTAACAAAGTAAAATATATTTCCTGAACGAAAGTCTTAAAAACCTTTTTTATCCTAAGCCATTCAAATGGGATCTGTTTTATCTGCGAATTATCGTTCACTTCGACAATCTATAGGTACCTTTAGTTGCAAAGAGGTGCTATTTCACATTTAGACCGTGGGTGGCCACTATGATCTTTGTGGCCACCATGTTGCTTACCAGGTGATGACTAAGTACATCTACCCGTTCCATGAAATAAGTATGATAGTATAACAATAAAGTAAATGATGTATTATTTTGTTTCATTTAATTTGTAAATCATATTACGACGTAACGAAACATAATTATATATGTAATAAAATTACAAAAATATCTATTCCCTTTACGTAACATCTAATAATCCATTATCGGAATCAGGTGTAATCCTTTCCCGGTCCATAAGAACATCCGATCCCTCGAAGGGACGGTTCCGGTACGCACCGGAACTACGCCATTAGCGTCTTCACACTAACCGTAACCGTACGAAGATAGTGAGAACTATTTTGAATGAAAGGGTTGGGAGAGGATAACTTGACACGTTCAATTTGTAATGTTTCAATCCATTTATTTGATTGACGGACCGATAAAAAATCCCCACACTAGGATAGTCTTTTATGCCGTTGGTAACATGGACACACGATTACGAATACGCACAAAAACGCAAACCTAGAACAGAATCTCACCATTCAAATGGATGTCTTGCCGGGAATCGAATCTGGAACACACTGCATGTCAGACAAAATCTTTATGTCGTCATCCCGCGACGTTAGAGGTTTCTTTACGTAGCGAAGGGGTCACCATGCCACTCTGACACGAAAGTGATAGGATTATTAATGGTGAAACTACTATTCTGTCCTGGGTCTAGTTGGTGTGTATATATTCGTGTGTCTACGGCATCCACGTTTTAAGAAAAACCGTATAATGGGCTATGAGTAAATAGCGTTATTTATATCATCAAGTTAATGCTACGAGATTGCATGAGCTATTACTTAGGTCTGTCTTTGCATAAGCAGCGATGTAAAACTCAATGAGTTTGAAATTAGATTCTCACTTCTCACTTGAGGTCAGCTACAAATGCGTTCTTCCCCTTGAAGACTAAAATATACGCGTAAGTTTATATCGACCACAGAAATCACTACGTCTGAAATCTAAATTGGAATGTCTCCTAAAAGTGTATTTGACTAATGGCTTTCCATACAGAATAGGTACATTACTTAAAACGAGAAACGTAGCGTGGGCTTGTACCGGCGCCAAAGTAGAATTCAGCTCTACCCAAAATCGAAGACCAAAATTAATGTTGCAAAATATAAATAATTTCTAAACGTGCCGTTTGCAAACGCAAGTTGCGTTTTAAACTATTTCTTAAAAAATACTGATTTTGTAATACAAAAATAACGATTTTGCCGCTCTCCAGGAATAGGCTTCGGGAGTCAGAAGAGGCAATAGCCTCCTCTGACTCCCGAAGCCTATGTCACTGCTTGAAACTGGTCTTCAAAGCGTTAAAAAAATATACATCATTACTTATATATAGATAAGGCTACCATTTTAGTCCTCAAGAGCAGCAAAACATCTGTGATCAACCTCAGATACAACCCGTTTATATGAAGAATATGAAGTGACTAGTCCATGGGCAGAAGTAGCCACTTGCCATCCGAAGGACTGCGTACTCGTTTGCTACTTCAATCTTTTGAAAAAGACATCAAAGATTTTACCACCTTCAAAACTTGTAACTAATGAGTTCTGAGACTAAACTAAATAGATAACCAGTTCTATACTCACACGAGTAATAACAGGGTCAACTGAACCGCAAACTACATCATTAGTGGATGGATTCTCCCACAAACTTGTCAGCCCTGAATTTTAATGTGCCTGTACTTACTAGCAAGATAAATGTAAGTAAAGATTAATGGCCGCAGAATCTAATATAACGTCTTATATCATGGAATTACTGATGATAATGTATATTATATGGCGCTTCATTTTCGCTTTAAGCCGGAGAAAAGTTAATGAACTGAGTTCTTAGGGTACCACACCTAAAGGGTAAAAATTTTAGTAATAAGGTGCCATTACTAAAATTTTGTCTGTCCGTCCATCTGTCACCAGGCTGTATCTCATAAACCGTGATAGCTAGAAAGTTGAAATTTTCGCAGATGATATATTTTTCTTGCCGCCAAAAAATATAAATATTAAGGAATCTAAGACGTTATATCGTCAAAAACTTTATGTTTGAATGATTTATTACATTGCAATTTTAGGTACTTAGTTTACTTTCAAAATGCACTTTTCAAATGTACTAATCGCCTTTCTTTGTATCTGTTGATAGACTCATTTTCAAAATGATTGAATTTGTTTTAACTAAATTTCATAGGAAATATTTTGGGTTGGACGATATTATATAACTTTATGTTCATTATAAAATAGTCCTACCCAAAACTGACCACAGATGTCATTCTACTAATCTAACGAGGGTTGTCTGTCCGACTTCAGCCGGACATGTTTGGCTATTTTTGGTTACATCCATCCTATTAGGAAACTGTATAAACCAATTTTAATATGTGTCAATTACTACAGCGTAGTAACTTGCTATAAAGAAAATTATTTCCGGTTTCCAGAACGAAATGTTACCGAACGTTATATTTTTAGGAATCAGAAGAAAGATGATTAAAAAAAATAACATTTATTAACGAAACATAATCACTATTTTACTATTTAATTTACTATTTTTTATTATTTTACTATTTAATTATAAACACTCAATTTCTAATTGGAATCGAGCAGCGTAACAACAACGTGGTACAAAATCTTAATAAAGACTGCCCGTACGACAGGTGCGACCCTCTTTATATAGGCAACCGATGATTTAAATTATTTTTTAACATCATTTAAATTATTTTTTACTTTTTGTGGCATGGAAGCTGGTTATAGTATTTGTTATTTTTTTTAAAGTGCCGTGCACAAAAGCAAGTAGCGTTTCAGACTATTTCCTAATAAATAAACCGGTTTTATCATGCAAAAAAAAAACGATTTTCCCGCTTTCCAAAAAGTGCCACCCGAGGCCCCATAGCCTCCTCTGACCCCCCGACGCTATGCGTCTGTTTTTTCTTTATAAGAATGAAGTAGCAAACGAGCACGCAGTCCACCTGATAGTAAGTGATTACTGCCACCCATGGACATCTGTAAGCAACTTCACATAGAACAGAGGTTCAATCTGAAATCAATCACAGATGTGTTGTTACTCACGAGGACTAAGATGGTCACATCTTTCCTACGAAACGCAAGAACTGTTTCACGCTAGAATTGGTGTGGCGGTGGTACTTCCCCGGTCAAACTACTTTGGTTCTACCATCGATGAATTGGCCCTGTATGAACCGGCTGTGCATACAGTGCCAATTCCAGGTAATTAGGTAAGTTTAGACGTTGTTATAAATGTCAATAAATTGGTAAAAAAATGGGGAGGGAAGGACAAATTATGTTACTATACTTACAATATGGGTATCAAATGAAATCTAGTAATTAGACCATTAGACCAATCTAAAAAATATATATATTGTAATACTTACACTTGAATATATTGACAAAAAAAAAAAAACATTTTTAGGAGTCAGCTTTTTTGTTTTAATTTTTTTACCGATGTTACTAGTTTTATCATAGAATGAATTAGGTTTGACCTCACTTTGTTTCTGAACAAGTAAACTTATCTTTTCAAATGCCGGTTTATGCCCGCATGCGGTTCTGGTCCGAATTCCTGTCACTATCATTCTATTATAGCATAGATACTGTGGCAAAAGGCTCACATGAGCAATTCATTCATGCGAGTAGAAGATTTAAATGGACATAAACCTGCGTTACAAGAAAGGAGCCCTAGTTCAAAGAAATTTAGACGAATGCTAGTCCTAATGTAAAACTTCACACTTTTATTTCTATTAGCAAATTTTGTTTAATATTGTGTTAAGGAGTACAGAATTTAATAAAACACTAAACTAATTCAAATTTCGAACAATATTTTAACATACGAGTATATAACAAGAACTCAAAATTTCGGCAAAATATGTTAAAGATTGAAACTGCCCGTAATAGCGTAGTCTATAGTGTACGAATTAAAAAATACAGATTTTTGTTAGAAAGTAATAAACGTAAATTTTACATCTAAAAAGATGTTTTTAGAAACTCTCGAAAATGCGATCCCAATTTTGTTATTTCCAATTGCAAATTTCGCATTGGGTCCGTTTTATTATCACCGTATATGTTACATAGTACCTTAAATTTTCAATTTAATACCCTCTTCATGATCAATCGTGTTCCTGTATAATTAAAGTAATCTTCATTTAACCTTCATATATCCTAATTAGTACGTTAATCATCTTCGGCGCACGTTCTCTGAAGTAGATTAATTAAAGCGAGGAATTAACATCTTAATCATAACATTAATTATTGGACATGCCGTTACTGATTTTGTATCTTCAAAAACGTGTTTACTATGTCTCATTTTAATTACCCGAATGCGTCAGATAGATAGCCATGTTTAGCGTATGTATGTTTGTATGGATGTTTATTTTTAGCACGCGCTACAGCACGGACGGCTTGACGGATTGTGTTATATGACATATATTTCGAATTGTCTGGGTTTGTAGGCTATATAATTTTGAAATATGGCACCTATAAAAAGATAGGGATATAAGGAAGGGAAGGGGTTTACTGTTATCACAACAATTGGGGTATCAAATATAAGCTGTTAAATATACCATTACAAAAATATGTTTATCATTAGACTTTCATGTTAATATATTAAGGCAAACTTAACAGAAGCGTTAAATTAAATAATAATAATAAAAAAACGCAAAATACCCGACTGCCACACACTGACCAAGCAGCTCATCTGATGGTAAGTGGATACTGCGCCCATGGACATTTGTAAGCAACTTTATATAGAACACGGTTTCTACATCTATATCTTTAAAACCTTAAATTTTTGTAATGGTTTGCCAGGGTAGAAAAAAAATATTTACATAACAAAAAAAATATTTATGTTGATTATTATTATATTTATACCAAAAAGCAAATCCCCTGGCGACCAGCTCCAGGACTTCTCCGTATCTACGGGGAGCGGAAGATCTCCGCGAACAAGATGGCGAAGACCACCAAGGCGCCTCCCCGCGAGGCCCGCAAGTGGGTCCCGCAAGAAGAAGTTCACAGACCATTCCACTGAAACGCAAGAACTGCGTCACGCTAGAAATAGGTGTGTGGTTCAGTTTTAGTAATCAGGTTTTCTTTTTTATAATAATCATTTGTTTAAACCTTTACGATGACTGGTCGCAATATTTTTATGCGATAGTAGCCACTTAGTAGGTTTCCAGGTTCGAAATGTATACTTAAAGTTCATATAAACCACAGTACCTCCCTCAGAGTAATCAAGGATTTACATAATAGTCTCTGGGAATGATCTGCCACTTTGGGGTCATTCCTGCTCTATTATTAATATTCATACCGGATTTAAGCCTTTCTGAACTGGTGTTTTAATGCTTTTCGCTATGTGTAATACTCACTTTTTTCATTATGAGATTAAAATTTCAAGCAGTATAAGGGGCTTACCAAGTTCAAATAGAATAGAGGTTCTATTTGAATCCAATCATATTTACATTAGTACTCCCGAAGATTAAGTGGTCGCCTCATATGAAAAAATCGGTCAAGTGCGAGTCGGACTCGTGCACGAAGGGTTCCGCACCATAATTGTCACAACCTTAATTTTAATTTTCAGTATTTGTTGTTATAGTGGTAACGGAAGTACATCATTTGTGAAAATTTCAGCTTTCTAGCTACCACGGTTTATGATATAGATACAGCCTGGAGACAGACAGACGGACAGACATCGGAGTCTTAGTAATAGGGTCCCGTTTTACCCTTTGGGTACGGAACCCTAAAAAGCAAGCTCTCTAACTGAGCTAAAAATATATGTGTCGATACCTCCCTTGTCGAACCATACTCATCCTACCTATCCTACCTTGTAGATGAAATGTATTATTTCAATGCAATATCTTATGGTTGCATTATATCGTTTCTTAAGAAGAACTGCTACTTTAAAAATGAGTTTTAAAAATAGGTTTTTGGAAATATGTACGCATTTTTTCTTTACAAATGACTGAGGAAGATATCTGCGTAATACATACTCGTATAGAACCTAAATACGATTTTGAAAGTACCTCTCGTTTTCTGGGATGCTACCATCAGATACGTATTCATGAGAATAAATGTCTGTAAACCTAGATACTACTTTCCTGCCATGGGACCACCATTAGCACATCTTTACAAGAGAAAAATGACCATGAAGATCGCTTTACAAACAACGGTGTATATTATTTATAAACATATACGACTAATTGAGTAACCTGCTTTTTTGAAGTCGATTAAAACCTCATCCTTTTTTGAAGTCGCTTTAGAAATTAAAACGAAAAGCAGAATAAGTTGCTATGTTAATATTGAACTAAAAACCTATTTCGGGCACCCCCTACAATTTTTATACAGACTAATCCAGCTATATTTCATAATCGTAACAGCACTTAGAGGTCAATCCCGCCCTTAAATTAATATTCATGTTGGGTTTCAGGCGAGCCCTTTTATAATACTCTTTTAAATAAAGCTTCTTTTATTTATACTGATCATTTCCAATTTAGGTTAATCGCTTTAGAAATTAAGCTTAAAGGTATAAATCTTTGGTGGGTGGATCGGAAAGAAAAATCGTGAATTTCTAAGAAATGAATTCGATACATTTCTGATGAGCACAATTTATTTTGAAGTACAATTTTGATTATTTACCCAAAGGGTAAAACGGGGCCCTATTACTAAGGCTAAGCTGACCATCTGTCCGTCTGTATAACAGGCTATATGTCATGAACCGTGATAGCTAAACCGTTGAAATTCTCACACTTATGATATATTCCGCTATAAGAATAAATACCAAAAACAGAATAAAATAAATGTGGGGAGTACTTCCCACATCTGAATATTTGTATAACAAACGGCTCACTTTTATACAGGGCGACCATATCACTCACTCGGGAGCGGCAACGCATGTTTTTGTCTTTTCTTGTCTGTTCTTTATGAGGTTGCTTACAAATGCCCATGGGCGGCAGTAACCACTTACCATCAGGTGGGCTGCTTGCTCATTTGCTACTTCATAATAATGAAAAAAACTTGGACACTGGTGTGTTTCGTTTCAAAGGTGTGATAGAGTAAGACTTTGATTTTCTCTGGTGTATACAAATATATATACAAATATATATGAGTGCATCAATAATATAAGTATGATAATAAAAGTGTACTATTCAATAATACTGCATTATAAGTATTTTGTATCCAGTTACGAAACGAAATATTTTAATCACAGGTAACTATTTTCCTTCCGTGGTTTATGATTTGCAATTTATAGGAATGTCTTTTAGAAGCCTAACTTTTACGAAGCTCCGAAAGTACTCGAACAACAAAGCATTATTCAGACAATGAAATACTTATTAAACTTCAATTCGAAAGCTTTTAAAGAACGCTGTAAACGTTTAGGATAAAATGTAGCAAAAAGAGGATACAATTAAAATATCGAAAGAGAGTAAATTTAACAGAAATTAATAATTTATGAACCTTCGCAATTTGATTTACGGAAAAGTCGTCACTTCATAGTATAACAAAGTCGCTTCCTGCTGTCTGTCTGTCCCTATGTGCATATACATCACATACATCTTTAAAATTACATAACGGGTTTTAATGCGTTTTTTATATACATAGAGTGATTGAAGTGGATTTATATGAATAATACATACATATTTTACATATATTATGTATAATATAATAATATAAATATAGTGTGGAAATACTAATCAATTAAGAGGTTTTATAATGTGAATATAAATTGTCTAATGTTAAAAAGCTGTTAACACTGTATATAAAGACATTCTCTAGTAAATTTAGTAATCTTTACTGTATATGCTGATCAGCGTTGCACCCATGCGAACCCGGGGCGGATCGCTAGTTTGGCTATATTTGATTCACACTCTGCCTTCAATTGAGGTAGTACGTAAAATTTAAAATTATATTTATTTTTTTATAAGGCTGGTCTCGTAATACTTTGAAGGTAGAACTCGTTGTAGTTTGACTCTGGAAGCTCCGCCGTCAAACCTATGTCTGCCTAATAACGCCATCTACACTCATAGTCCCACACTAGGATTTTTTCCTGTGTCGTGGCCAAAGACACACATAAAGACGAATACACAAACACCCAGACCCAGAACGGGCATTGAAATTCAAGATGCAAGTGTCTGTCTGGCCGGGGATCGAACCCGAAACCCACTGCGCGTCAGACCGGCATAGTGCCCGCTCCGCCACGCGGGTCGGTAGCAGTGTAAAGCATTGCTGTGTTATTCTGGTTTGGTCAACAAGGCTTGGAGCCTTGTTGACCAAACCAGAAGAAGAGGCCTTAGACCTCAGAGGTAGCAACGCATGGCTAACCTCAGGTAAGGTAGATTTTATCTAGGGTTGATTACAGATATCCGTGGATAGCAGGTACAGAGGTAAGTGAAACTAATTAAATCTATTTTTTTATCTGATTGAAGTAGCAAACGAGCGTGCAGTCCACCTGATGGTAAGTGGTCGCTGCCGCCCGTGGACACCTGTAACCAACTTCAAATAGAACATGGGTTCTATCTGAAGTCAATCACAGATGCGTTTCTACTCCCGAGGACTATGATGGTCGCCTCATATAAAAGTGAGCCGCTCATGCTCAGTAAATTGAAAACTATAATGATATATATGTACCTATATCTATTATTAATATTAATGACTAAAAACTAATCGGTACATTTCATTTTGGCGTCATTTGGAAAGCCCCAACTGACTGACAAACATGACACGGGGAAATGCTTTGTTAACTTGCCAAATACATAAGCTTACATATTTATTATTTACAGGTTTAATCCCCTAAATCACTTTCAGTAAAGCAGTGATTATGTAGCGCGTTAACCTTTTCAAGCCATATTGATGTCATTTCTGTTTTGTGTTTATTGAACTTGGCTGTACGACCTTAGAAGTATATTCAAACATTTTGATCTATTGTATAATAAGTACGCATAAACATGATATAGAAACGCTACATATTAGATAAACGCCTTTATACTAACATATATGAGCGATTTTTATCATAAATTATGTTTACATATTATTCATAATTCATAATATCAGAACATTTTAACGAAATCTAAATCCTTTCCCAAATATTCTGAAGGATGAAACTTTTATGAATTTATAATAATGATTATTATAAATTCCAAGATAGGAAGTCGGTTTCGGATGGATAACAGGGGTGTATTATCTAATTTATATCACCGTATCCAGAGTTGGCTCTGTAAATTACTATAACCTCACGCGAAGGCAACCTTGCTACTGAGCGAGGTCGCCGGAAGTCAAAATAACCCAACGACTACGTGGAACCAAATTATCTCCATCGATTTAATGAACTTTTGTTTATTTTCCTTTACAAACTCTATAAATCAAAGACTATTGCGCCAACATTTTTTTGCTTGCCAACAATAATACCGATTCAAAGCTAAGTAAACGTAAACAAACCTAATTTTACCCGGTTTTTTAATTTATAGCGAAAATCTTGCGAACTTATGCTCGGGAATTCGTTTAAATTGTCTGAATACGAGTAAAAATCAGCGCGACACTGCTCATATTTGGCAACGGTTCAAATCGAAGTGCAAAGTGGGCGATGCTCGCTACTCATTACTATTTAGCAAGGACATGTACCTATTTTAAAACAAAACTGTTTTTGGCTACGAATTTCTAGCTATTAATAATTCGCTGCGTTTAATTCCTTGTGATAATATTTTAATGTAAGATTAATATGTAACAACATTTTAATGTAACAACATAATCACAAAATTACTTAACGATTGTAAATATCACGGAAAATTAACGAATGACAACATTTATGTATTAAATTTATCAAATTACGAAGTACCCAAACCATTCAATTACCGAGCGGTAAAATAAAGCCTACTTTTGATGTGGATAACATCTTAGCGTCACTGAAATCCATTAAACTGTTGGTTACAACGTACCTAACTAGCACGTGAACTTTTGTATATCCGCTTGACTTAATTCGATTACTTTAACAACGACCGTAATACGTCTGTAAAAGACAAGAACCTAACATGATGAAATTAATTGTTTACAGATAAGAAAACATGACTCGTCGTCAACTGTCAATCATCTTACTCAGAGGGATTTGAGCAATAACCAGCAAGTTTTTCTATATACGATGGAAGTAGCAAAAGAACATGCTTTTCACCTGATGGTAAGTGGCCACTGCCAGACTTCGTGATCCCCAGGTAAGATCAAGTATTACCTAAGGCTTACCAAATGATGATGAAAAGATGCGTTGCTACCCCTGAGAATGTAAGAATGCAACGCATAAATTTGTTTCCCTTACAACCTTCAGAACACAACAGTCCATAACACTGATGTTATTAGGCAGAAATACATATGTGTGGCGATGGTGCTTCCGGAGTCTAATCATAAAAAGTTTTGCAACCTTTGAAAAGTTTACCGTGTGAAGATTTCCATGATGCACACCTTTTTTTGAGTGGGTAATCCTCATGGATACCCAGCCGCCCGGGGAACAGCTGGGTTATGCCGGACTCTTACCGGCTAAGCCCCCCACTGTGTTTTCTTCTTGCACCGTGCGGCGGGAACACGGGAACGCTTTCGTAATCATCCGCGAAACATGAGATTTTTGCTAAACCTCAGTTTCATCAGGGTATTTTTCATCGCCGTTACAACAAGTGATAATAATTTCTAATACGCCCACAACTTTGAAAAAGTCTAAGATGTGTGCCGAGTTTCAAACCATTAGACTATCGCTGGTTACACACACCTCAATGTAGCTTAACAACCGAGATAAACTGTACTGTATGTACCTAGGTGATAAAACAAGAGCACTGACCAGTCTTACTGGCGTCCTTAATGAGATCGGCGATGAGGTCGTCGCTGACCTCGATGCCTAGGTTACGTAGCATAAACTGCAGCTCCTCTGGCGTCACGTGACCGTCGCTATCGCGGTCCAGCAGTCCGAACGCTGTGCGGAGATCTGAAATGAAATATATATACATTTTATAATGAAGTTTAAACTTGACAAATCCTATATCTTCAACTCATTACTGCCCCACTGTTGGCACGAGTGTCCTCTCAGAGTGAGTGGATAATATCACATTCGATGGCCGAGCGTGGATTGATCGTGTTCACATACAATTGTAATTTTTTACAAGAATTTTCTATTATGTATGTATTTTAAGCAAATAATTATTAATTTCGTACATGTACATAACTTAGAAAAAACAAGGATACGTGCTTGGGATTCAAACCAGTGAATCCACGATTGAGAAGCCGAGCATCTAACCACTAGGCTATTAAAGATAAATCTAATGTAATTACAAAACAATTAAACCCCACATTGTGATAAATCATAAAATTAAACCAAATGAAGACGTAGATTCGTTTAGGGTAACTTCGCAGTGGATAAGTTAGATGGGTAGGTATTTCTCTGGATCGAGACTTGAGACTGGGGAGTTTTCTCGATATGAAACATGGACGCTAGACCAGCGAACTAAATGGAACATACCACTGCGCTGCGTGACGATCCATTGACATTTTAATAAACTATATTTTACTAGTTGCATCAATAATTTTAACATTTTGGCAAAAACTTTTATATCCTGATCCTTCGATCACTAATATGATTTGTACGTAGGTAAGTGTCCGTACGAGGTTTTAGCACTTCGCGTCGGTTCATAAAATTGTGTATGCTCTTTATTTTCTATATTATTTCGTTTATCGTGCCGTGAGTTTATTTAATGTAAAAAACCCAAACTAACATAGACAGAACAAATTGCTAAGACTAAAGGGCTTAGGACCGGAATTGAAAGAATAACTGTAAAAAATAACCATCGTGTAGAAATGAAGACCTTTGTTTTTGGTTTGATAATTGTGTATATTTTTTTGTATATTTGCGCAAACTAACTTTAATCATATTGTTCTATTTGGATTCCTGTATCGTTGAAATAAATATGATTAGCTTCGTATTTTTTAATAAGCATACGGAATGTTCGTCTTAGTAAATACTGTAAAAGTAGTTAAATAATAAATAAGCGCATATGGAACCCAATATGCGCTTACCACGATTACCCGCAATGTCTGACAAGCGCACCTTTATCTCTATAGCTGTACATATTTAAAACACAATATGGATGTAAAGTTATAAAGCAAAAGCTAGATTAATTATAATAGAAACAGACCTTTGTTTCTACGATTCACTACATTACTAGTGCCATTAAAGTAAGAAGACAAATAACAAGAAGATCTACCTACGCAAAAATAAAATTTTCATCCAAGATGTCTAACCAAAGTACGAACCCGGAACTCTCAGAGTCGACCCAGTATAGCCATTGTGCCATATAGGCGGTCAGTAAAAAATATTTTCATCATAGTTTCCATGATGTACATTCAATCCAATATAAATATCGGAAAAACATAAAAGAGAAGCATTACTTACAAAACTCGTTATTCTTTGTCGACATTTCACTTTCAACTCCAAGTAAACATTTATATGTTTCGGAACTATCTAGGAAAGATATCTAACTGCCTCTGCTAAGTACAACGGTTCAATTAAGAAAACGCAAGGTCTTCCATCAGGTCGGCTTATAACGTTGACAATATTGACAAAAGATTAGACGACGTGACGTGTTTCATTCCTTGACTGTCTTATCTCATCTTTCAGTTTTCAGACACGCAGACAGTATTATATTCTGGCCCGTTTTTAAGTTCATAATCAAATTGTTACCGTATGATCTTGAGTAGCCTCCATTTCCTCTCTTCCTAAAGATGTCGTTGCAGGCAACTTAGGGACCAAAGCCAAGATAAGAGCAGCGGATACCTACTTCTTGTGTAGAAAAAATGATTACTGCGGTCACCTACTCATTTTAAGAGTTGATTTCAAAGCCAGAATGAATGTATGGGTGGATGATAATATGATGATATCGAAGTGTAATTATTGTGACAAAATTTTATAATGCCATTTAAATACGTTGAATAAAATTTTGTATTTAAAATTCACAGTTTTTTTTTTACAATTTTTTTTTTACAATTTTTACTGTGAAGGTTCAACAATTGATCAATCCTATAGTAAACTTGATGTTTAGCTATCACTTTATCACTTAAGTTTTTTTACTATTTTACTGTGAAGGTTCAACAATTGATCAATCCTATAGTAAACTTGATTGTTTAGCTATCACTTTATCACTTAAATGTGTGAAGGAAACTAAGTAAATTACAATTGAATACAAAAAAAAATATTCTCAAGTCAACCAAATTAAGGCGTCTCTCTCATTCACGTAATGCCTGGCTTGCCAACAATTTCACAGTATAGTTGTAATGACTAGTAAATGCTATTATTATTTCAAACGGAATTTATCGCGTGTTCCCAAAATACTCTTCCATATGTATCAACATATGTCGTGGGCCGATCTCGGTAGCCGCAGTCTTAGCGACGCGATTCATTTTCTCCTTTTTATATAGTTCACAGCATTCTTCACGTCTGCAGGAATTGTGTCACTGAACTAATGCCACAGTATTAATTTGTTTAAACAATTACAATTGTGTATAGCATGTGGAATTGGGAGCATTAATCTTACCAACACCATTTCTACTACGAGAATATGTGAATTTGCAGTAATCGTGTTCTACTTTAACAATGTCAACAGTTGTTGTAAAACTCTTTTATCTGATCATAAAATTAATGGAAATATTCACGTGATTTTCAAGTTTACAAGGAATGTAATTAATTATAGCAAAATTATCACTTATCAAGCCATTGCCAGCATCCTACCATAAACCCATAATGTTTCGGTAAATAAAGATAATGAGGAAGATTGAGATAAAATATTACTTTGGGTACACGCAACATGTCATCGTATTGTGTACTGATAAATCATTAACGTGGCACGTTCTTGCAATTTGTACCTAACAAAATAGGATTACAAATATTACACTAGTGGAGATAAGATTGGGCACAATAGAGACTAATTTAATCAGTATTAAATCTATTATATGTATATACATAATTATTTGCAAACTATTAAGAAACACAGCCAAAAAAAGTCCAATTAATAATGTTTCGTACAATGGAAAGTCCTATCCCTAACACTCTTCATATTACAAGAAGGGATAATGTCTATATTAGATCATTAGCGACGTTATTTGTTTAAAGATGAAATAGAATGGGCCCAATACTTTAAACGGGAACAAGACTTCAGAAGTAGATTTTATCGTGAAATCTATAGATTATTATCATTTTGACGGTTTTTCGGCTTGGTTGTAACGCCAAAAATTCTTCTGTTACTCAGGATGAGGTAGAAATATTTTACCCACATGGCAAGAACGTTTAATGCAGCTAATTTCAAGACGGAATTGGGCGCGAATCGCACGAGAAATAAGACTGAGATAGCAGACCTCAAATGCAATGATTGTTAATTATAAAACTGTACTAAATACATATTACATAAATGACCTACATGAATAATACCCATTTTAACATCTATCTATCCCCCACCGAAATCGCGCTTGCATTAACGATGGCAAATTTTATTTATTAATTATAAGTCGTTCCTAATAAATGTTAAACTGCTATTGCACTTTACACTAAAATTAATTTATGATACAATTTGACATTACGTGTTTAATTTATTTTGTACAAAACTTCTTACAAAATATACTATGCAAATGTTCACATAAATTTATATTATATACGATAAAAGCAATTAATATTTAGATAACTTTAGAATTTTTAAATTTCCTGAAATAGCTGAAACATAATAAACTACGTATACCTAATACATTAATGTTCATTAGATAGAGCAGTATAGAAAATCTAGTTACATTGTAGTATTAATATACCTACTCGTGTGAGGTATAAATACGGGTGCATATATATAACCCATTTGGATAATGTTCAACTAAAATGTAGTTTTCAATTACGTGGTTCGATCAAGTATAAGGTCAAGGTCGATTAAAGGTGGTAGACCCCTTTGAGGCTTGACATGGGTGGCACCAGCGACGTATCTGAGTCTATTTAATAACAACAGTGCTACGCGTTGCTGTGAAGGGTATAGTAAGCGAGATATCATTATTCGAGGCGTTCTCATTCCCCGACTGCGTCAGACGGACGGTAGTGTTTTTCGAGCATATTAATGTATGTCCATTTCTTTGGCACGCGCTTCAGCCCTAAGGGCTTGATGGATTGACATATGACATATCATTAGAATCGTCTCAGTTTGCATAGTTTCGTAGGCTATATATATTTATGGCGCCTGGATATAAAAGAAAAAGGGGGGGGGACGATTTTTTTATACTATTACGACAATATGGGTATCAAATGAAAAGTAGTTGCGCCACGCGGTTTCAACCGCTACTACATAAGAAAGAACAAACAAACATATGAATGTTATAGCCTTTTAGCCTTTCTCAATAAATGTACTATTCAACACAAAAAGAATTTTTCAAATCGAACCAGTAGTTCTTGACATTAGCGCGTTCAACCAAAAAAACTCTACTGCTTTATAATATTAGTATAGATTAAATTTAATATACATATATCATTATGATAAAAAATTCGTTTTAAGCAGTCGGGTTTATGGTATTAATGTTTTTAATGATGTTACTAGTTTAGACCTTAGATGTAGCACGCACCCACGCATCTTTATCCAAGATCTGGTGAAACTTTAACCTTATCTGGGGTTCATTTGGAAGGTGTGGTTAGACCGGGGAGGTACCGCCACCACATCACGTTTCTTTTCTTTTGTAAGAATCAAGCAGCTAGCTAGCATGCAGTCTACCTGATGGTAAGTGGTTACTGCCGCCCTTGGACATCTGTAACCAACTTCATATAGAAAAAGGGAGTTCTATCTGAGGTCGATCACAGATACGTTGCCACTTTCAACGTCTAAGATGGTCGCCTTATATATACATAAGTGAGCCGGCAACCACACCCTTCCAACGAAACGCAAGAACTGCTTCACGCTAGAAATAGGTGTGGCGGTGGTACTTCCCCAGTCGAACATTACATTTTACATTTTTACCACCTGGATGATATTTCTAGCGTGAAATGGATCTTGCGTTAAGGTAAAAGGGGGTTGTTGGCTCACTTTCATATGAGGCGAACACTGCCGCTGATTTCGTAACGCATTTTCATTTCATTGAGTTTTATAACAACAATCCTAAAGAAGTTTTACTTTAAAAACAAAAAGGTTAAAGTTATTTTATAGTTACAATGTACTACACCTACGTTGAAATCAATAATACGCACTGTTTGATGTTAAAGCGTAAACAGTGAATCAATTTATGAAAATTGATACCATAATGGACATTAAAAGAATTACGTTCCTAGTCGTTTGTGGCATATCGTGTGTGTTATTCTGTTTGTTCTATCATTAGATGTTTTGATGTAATCTATAAACAATTTTGCATTAAAATCGCTTGCAATTTACATACATTTATTATGAATCAAGTTTGTTCATTATTGAGTTAGTACATACTCTGGAACAAACAAAAATAGGGAAGAAAATTATGCGGAAAGGGGACCCCGTCAGGAACGAAGTTCCTTACAAATTTTTCTTCAACTCCGAATGTAAATTGAATTAAAATCATGACATGACATATGACAACATACGTTACATGACGAGATCTACTAAATTGTCCTACCCGCAAGCTGCGTTAAGGAATTTCATTCCAAATAAAATAATAATAGGCCTAATCGACAACTTTGTTATATGTACTTAGTAGTTAATTACTCGCTATTTCAATTAGATCGAATATAGATTAAACTTAGATGAAAGACTTCTAAATTGGTTCCCTACAAAGCTACTTTCTTACTAAGGCGATATTTGCGAGAAGCTTCCGCTCTCTCTTCACTGAGCTATTTTTATTTGTCTAATCATATATTTAGATTTGAAACGTTCAAGAATAGTCTTAACATAATTATATCTACATCTAGAATTGTGATAGCCTTGAAACTCAGTTTCTCAATAGAGACCAAGGTTCGAATTTAGGCATACAGCACTGATTTTTCTAAAATAATATGAAAAAATAAAATAAACAATGATTTCTACACTCGTAGCCTCACGCTAGAATTTTCTCCTGTATTGTGGGTACCATGGACACACTAAGACGTATACACAAACACCCAGACTAAGAACAGAAATGTAAATTCATCATTCAGATGTCTATCTGGCCCGGGATCGAACCCGGAACCCCCTGCGTATCAGTCCGGTATGGTGACCGCTCCGCCACGCGAGTCGTCGCTAATGATATGCATATTAAAATTAATAATCATAGTTTGTTTATTGTTAAGGAAACAACACACTTAAGAGTTCTATAAACTAATTACATCGTTGAAAACATTAAAATAAAAAACCTGACAGATTTTTTTCTTCATGGTATATATTTAACTAAACGCTTATATGATGAGTTTTTGTCAAAATTGTCAGGTAAAAGTATTGTCGTAATAGTAAAAAAAAATATTTTCCTTCCTCCTTTTTCTCTCTATCCAGGCGCCATTTAAAAAAATATATAGCGTATGTCACTATGCAAACTGAGACTATTCTAATGATATGTTATACGTCACAATCCGTCAAGCCGTTTAGGCTATAGCGCGCGTATATTCTCATGAAATTTTGTGAGCATATTGAGTAGGTCTGAGAATCGGCCAACATCTATTTTTCATACCCCTTAGTGAT
>DWNE01002150.1:0-19639 GCA_018249875.1 Cecropterus toxeus | reverse complement strand
AAAGCATTTTCTCTCTATATATTACAATTCCGTTAACAATAAATCGATTCTGGTAAAACTTTCACACAACTTACAGTTCTTACATTATATCATTACATGTGCACCAATCTTTATAAAGCTATTAAACATATTAATACACATGTAATATAAATAAAATTATAATATTATACTTATATAAATGTATCAATCTTAAATAATTTTAACTTGATGATCTATTTTAATTTTAGCTTGTTTAATTTTCAGTCAATTAACACGAATGTGTTATGGAAGAGAAAGACCATTTGCTACAAACATATGCTTATATAAATAGTATTTATTACTAAAACAATTATGTATACTAGACAAATAAGTACTTTTTGAATTTTACGCAAAATATTAACACCATCACGGGGGCATACGAGGGGCACGCCAGCCATTGTTAGTAATAAGAATAATATTTCCATAGCTCCTCTCTGCATGAAATAAGCGTGACAGAATGTATAAAGTTAGCAGAATTGCGTTCCCAGAGTCGTCTCGCGGGTGTCAGTAGACTATATATAGCGTTGTACGTTTGTATGTATGTCGTACACCACATACCGCTCCCTGAGATTCTCCACTCCACTTCGCCAGGGCTGTGCGTTGCGGATTTAATACTAAGACCTCTTTCTTATCTAGGTCTTAGTTTTATCTGTTATGTAGGACGACAAAATAAGCCCTTTTATCTAATTCTTATTTTATGTGTCAACTATGAGTAAGAAAACAGAAATGTTATCTTGGTTCTATTTTAAGTAGGTCTTAACAATAGGACCTGTGACATAGGTCTCATTTTTAAGTCCTAGCTTAAGAAGTCTTAGTCTGTATTTTTACGCATTATTATTTGGATGGTATTTATTGTGATATCTATAACTACGTAATATCGGACACAAAAAAATATTGTAATTGGTGTTAAATATAAAAATCAGTGATTGCGTTCGTAAACTATAACTTTTACTGTCTTGGACTCTTCGTCTTCTTACTCACGTATTTACGATTTCCACTCCTGACTATTTTAAATGGAAGTACGCCTCTGCCGGCAACCACGTTGGAGCCCGGCAACGGACGCTGTTTGCGCTGCCTCATATTTTTTTTTTATAAATATGAAGTAGCAAACGAGCAAGCAGCTGATGGTAAGTGGTTACTGCCACCCATGGACATTTGTAAGGAGTCTCCTCTGACGCGAGCATTGACCTTGCTTAATGCTGAGTGGAGTGGATTCCAAATGTTGTCATTATTTGCACATTCTTCGCTAAACTTCGCGGGAATGTATGTTGCAAGCGTATAGATGAATTGGTATTATTATCTGTAATGTTTGTAGTTAATTGTATGTTAATATTTATTTAACATTAATGAATTTGTTACTTTCAAGCGTCAGCCCTGTCTTTGGAGTTTCAAGTGGCCTGCGCGCCGGACGTATTCCCTTTCACATTTATATGTGTATGTTACCTATATACATTAGTGTTTATGTACTGGTATGTGTAGACTACGGTATATATGTTAGTTGTATATTGCATTAATGATATGGGTTACAGAATTTGGCTTAGCAACTGATTCTTGTAGGATATCTTTATTTGGTGTTATGCAGCACTTTCGGCATCAACGCATTAATGTCCCATTAATAAGACAGGTGGTAGAACTAGTGTAGTTGGACCGGGAAGGTACCACCGCTTCACTTATATACGAGGCGACCATCTTAGTCCTACACAGTCGCAATGCATCTGTGATCGACTGTAGCAAATAAGCATGCAGTCTACCTGATGGTAAGTGGTGACTGCCGCCCATAGACATGTTTTAGCAACTTCATACAGAACATTAGTTCTATCTGCACTCGTTCATAGATACGTTGCCACTCCTGAGGACTAAAACGGTCGTCTCATATATAAGTGAGCCGGCATATACACCCTTCCAGCGAAATGCGAGAACAGCTTCACGCTGGAAATAGGTGTGGCGGTGGTACCTCCCCGGTCGAACTTCACTGGTTCCACCATCTGGTAGATTGCAATGCGTATTGATAGTATATAGTAAGAAACTGCTATCCACCTTCTGGATTTTATCCTTTCGTCTCGTTTTTCGATCCACAGGAAGGAATGGAGTCGTGCTATTCAAAAACAACAAACGGCACGAGGAGACAATATACACGTAGCATATATAACAAAGGTTTATATCACAATCCCACTTGGAAACGAGTCATAAAATAAGTATTTCATTATCGGTCAGATAAAAGTTATATCAACTGATAAGCATAATACCTACAAATTAGTTTACTACAAGTGAAATTGATAACTCCGGTGAACCAATATATTTTTATCAAAACGTTTGAGATAACTTTGTTTTCCTTCTCCAATACGTCATCAGTTTAATCTTATCCGTATAATGAAAGAGGAAGTTTGTTGTAAGTAAAAAAAAAGTGTACATTATAGAAATTTTGTTGATCTGGATGTTCGTCCTGAGATATCTTGATCTGTAGGCGATAGAATATCTTCACGATTAGATTTCCGACGATATCCTTTCATTCCTTTTGATGTTGCCACCGCTGGATACAGGATTACCCTAAAAGGGGTTTTGACAATATTCGTCGTAGCTTAGTTTTTTGTAAACATAGTAGGTGCTTATGTTATGCTATGTTATATATGGGCATCTGCTAATCTATAAAAAAAACGCTTTCTACACGCAAAGCCCCACACTAGAATTATCACCTGTGTCGTGGGTGCTATGACACACACAAAGTCGACACAAAACCCTGACCCAGGACAGAAATCTAAATCATTCAGATGTCTGTCTGGTCGGGGATGAAGCCGGAACCCACTGCGTGTCAGACTAATATTGTGACCGCTCCACTACGTCGGTCGTCAAATCATCATCTTTTGGAATGTTGCCTCTTAACCATCTCTTACGACCCCACAGAAGGAGAGGCAGTGGTGCTATTCATAACCGACAACATACGGGATATTAGATGCCACAATAATGCGTTAAAAAAAACTTTATATAATTTAATTATCTGGGGGCTCAGCAGTGCCCCCGCCAAGTCGAGCAAACAAGCGGCACGACCGTTACCATCCTTTTCACGAAGCAAAACATTTTTCTACCAGTTATTTCGTTCCAATTCACAAAGCAAATAAAACAAAAGATGGAAATTAAGCCTCATATTATAAAATAAATCCGCACACATAAGTACGTAGTGTAACGATTTCCAAGCCACGCACAGCTTTCTGGCAAATCTCCATACATCCTCCGGCGAGGTTATCTCCAATTCAATATCTGAACTATCCTTTGGCACCGGATTCACTTGCGTCGCTTTTAGTGTTCGGGAATTGTTTTAAATTGTTGCCCGCATTGCTCTCCGCAGTTGTTAGCAGTCAAGCTATATGGATGGTAATTTGGACTTTCGTTGCGAATTATGTACAACAATTTTGCGAGGACGAGTATGGATCGACGAGGTACCACCGCCACACCAATGTCTGGCGTAAAGCAGTTATTGCGTTTCAGAGGAATTGATTATCTTATTCTAAACTCGCGACATACGCGACAGAATTCGTAGTGATGAAATGCGTAGGCAAACGAAAGTTACCGACATCGCTCTCAGAATTAGTAAGCTGAAGTGGCAATAGCCTGGCCACATCGTTCCTAGGATAAATAACCGATGGGGTAGAAGAGCCCTCGAATCGAGACCACGTCTGGGCAAAAGGAGTGTAGGCGGACCCCCGACCAGGTGGACTGATGACTTGAAGAAGACGGCGTTAACCGCTGGATTCGTTTAGCTCAGGACCGGTCGGAGTGGCGCCGGACTCTCAAAGGCTAATAGATAGATGCCAAGTTCTAGTTATAGGCCTTTGCAAAACCTTTTAAATTCCTTGCTCGTATTTCGTTAACCAACCAAAAATATCTCAAAATTATTAAGTAATTTTTATATGAAAATATTTGTGCCGAAGTCGAAAAGAAAACAGATGTTTTTGTTACTCTCGCATGTTTCTGAACGTAACACGCAATGTCTACAAAACAATTTTGTAATATTAATGTACCTTGATTAATGATTATATTCTTGGACTAACAAAGTTGTACATAAGTAAAAAGTTTCTACAAATTCACGAATTAGAGTTCATAAACTTACACTTTCAATTCTGCTAGTACGAGTCTATTACGTTTCTTTAGTTCGTTTAAATTATCACCATTTACGTTTTCGCTCATAAATACGTGAACAGTGATCGTTTTAGGAATCGTAAACTCTTACTAAGGGCACAGCCCTTCGATACAGGGTAATATGAGCATAATTTGGTTAAAAAGACCCGCATTAAAATCAGCGTGTTTGTGGTCAACTTTCATATGTTTTCTGCAATGTAAAAACGAGTAATGTTTTATTTACAAACCACCCAAGATGTGGAGCTTCCACCTGAAATATTCCCAGAACGCTATGAAATGGGGCTCTTCAAGAAAGTTGCAAAAACAGCTCTCCTTCAAAGCCGACGCATTGGCGACTCCTCTGGTGTTGTAAAAGTCCATAAGCGACGATGGTAACCCGTCTGCCTAATCATCAGGTAGAAATAAAAAAATATATTTACAAAACCCGTCCTTTTGGATTAAAAACTTTACTGAATGACGTTATACATAGGTTTATTATGTACGTATGGGGCATATATGTCAGGGTGGTTGATCAACCGGTCCCCGGTCGGGCGACGCAGCTAATGGCCCGTGCTGCAGTCCTCGGGCGCCCCTTTCACTCCACGCCGGCCAATTTTGCTAAACGTATAATACTGTAGTGTACACATAATATATATACACTGCAGTATGTAATACATATATGTACATACGTTATGAATCGTATACTAGTATTGGAAAGACACTTAAAAACGAGCGTGTCAGTCATATTCTACTTTAATTTTTCTTTAATATTGAATTTTAGTAAAAAAATATTTTGCGTAATACCTAGTGTATATTGTAGTATTCATAAAAGAGAAGTTTATAATCTTTGGTTTCTAAATATTATTATTATCATCCTTTATCATTTAATCATTCTAGGCACCTATTTTAGGTATATTGTATAGGCGACTAAAGGATACTTAAATAATATATTTTCTTGAAGTCGCCTATTTAATTACAGGACACCAATAAGTCGCCTTAAATCACCTAGGTGATATCACCTCGGTGATCAAAGTGGGACACCAAAATTTCAACTGTCGAGCTATCCGACAGACGGACAGCGGAGACTTAGTAATAGGGTCCCGTTTTACTTTTTGGGAACGTAACCCTATTTTGTAAACCGTCACGAATCAGTGTACCGAAGACGCGCTGACTTAATTCAATTTTCAACGTCTGACGATTTCCTTCAAATTCCTTCAATATTGTATTAAAAGTCCGTTTCACAGAAGTTGTAAGCTATACCATGCCGAAGTTTCGTATGAATTGGATCAGTAGTTCTGCAAGCTAGCAAGAATAACGCGAACTGGAGCGAAACTTCCCATTTCTAGGCACTATTACTCTTATTACATTTTAGCCAACTGACAGAAGTAGCCACATAAAATATTTTTTTTTGTTATAAAATGCAAAAGTAGCGAATAACAACACTGTAGCCCATGGACGTCTGTAACCAACCCCAGATAAGTCAAAACGCCTCAAAGAACTATGCTTTCTCTCTCCATATTATTCATACCAGGACATAACATCGCATAAAACAGCGTTATTAGGCAGAAATAGGTGTGTCGGTGGGGCTTCTGGAGTCGAACCAGTAAGAGTTCTAGCACCTTTAATGTCTAAAAATCTACTCATAGTATATATACAGTACATCATCATACTAATATATCATAAATACTGGCACCAAATATCAAACTGCGCGCGAATACTAAATCATTTAACTATTCAAAATTGATAACGTTCGAAACGCATTAACGTCGCAAGAACTTATTCGAACGCTCTGAATCACTTCATTTCGAATGAGATTTCAAATGTAGAATTGACATTGACGAGACAACCAAGTAATCGATAAGTGACACAGTTAACTCGTGCTTAATACATTCGCCGATTAAATTGTTGATATTACGAAAATAGAATCGAAATTCAAACCGACGAAAGCAAAATAAATGGCAACAATAAATCGCATGTGGATATAGGTATTTTTTGAATTCATTATAACTCTGTTGCTACTAATTGAATGAATGGTATTTTACGGTTTAGACGGGCGGTGCGGCAACGTCGCATGGCGCTCGCAGTGTTCGCACGGAGCGGCAACGTGGCGCCAGCGTATCCGGCGTGGCAACGTCGCGGGCGGAGCGGCAACGCCGCACTGATTCGGCACATCGCATTGAGTTGTGATTACATAGGATTTGTTATTATGATGCCTCTGCCTTTAATTTCGAGGTACACTTTTTATGTTTTTGTTTCAAGTATTTAGAACGTAAAGGACTGAAGTCACATCAAAGACAAATGATTAATTATCGTATTTTTTCTTTACAAAATCTATGAAAACAAATTTTAATTTCATGTTTACCATCAATCAATAGAACGTAATTAGTCCGTGTGATTGATTTAGCCTCCCATGATAGGTTTAAAAAAATGATTGACACCAACTAACAATATTTTTTACGCGACTAGATAATATGGATACAAAATAATTTGAGCCGAAATTGTCTAATCTTCTAGACCAGTCGGAAACCTCAATCAAAATGTACTTATGAGTCAAAAACATGATTACTACCCACTGTTCCCACCGGTATCGACTTGCTTAGCACAGATTTGAATTTAAACGCCACCAAATTCTTAGGAAAAGCTTATCAACCATTAGTTTAGAATATATATGAGCGTATTACATTAATATCTAAGTCGTTAATGTATTTTTATTATATATCCACTTAAAACATAAAAGCCTTACAAATAACTAAAACTTTAACTATTAAATGGTATTTTTAATTTGTAAATAACTTCTTCTTATCTAGCTCATATCTTGTTTCCATGGTAGGTACACTAAAATGTTTTAAAATGTGTTTCCATTTTGATAACTGCTGAGCCGATTTTGATTTGCATTAAACTTTTGGACGATTATAGTTTTTTTCTTTGGGTTTATATTCGAGGTTTGTGATGTAAATACGTAAAATTCGTGTCGCATTTGGAACTTTTATGTAAATTCGTATTATATTTACTTTTCTAATAAGTTAGATTTATTTCATGAGAATTTCTTAGTCTTCGGAGAATGGCAACTGATTCCCGATTGAACTCATGTAAGGCGTCATGATCATGGGCTTAAAAGAGGGTTAGGTTCGATCTCATCTCAGCATAAAGAAGAAAAAAATTTTTGTTGCGAAAAAAGACGTTTTCGCCGACCACCTCCGTGACAAAACTTTAGCTAAGCTCGTGGCACCTATCTTAGTCAGATAGTGATCAGTGATAGCCTAATGGTTGAAACTCGCCCTCTTAAGCGAGGGTCCGAGGCTCGAATACCAGGCACGCACTACTAATTTTCGTAAAATGATGTGCGTATTAGAAATTAATTATCACCGCTTTACGGTGAAAGAAAACATCGCAAACCCAGCACACCTAAGAGTTCTCTAAAATAAAGAGTTCTCAAAGGTGTGTGAAGTCTACCACTTCGCACCTGGCCAGCGCGGTGGACTATGGCCTAAACCCCTCTCATTGTGAGAGAGGACCCGTACCCAGCAGTGGGAAAGCAACAGATGGACGATGAGGCGGTGGGCCGGATTAAGCCAGCGCGGAGCCTGTAGCAAATTCTATCAGGAGGCCCTTGCTTTGCTATTGGCTCTCAAGTTGAAGGTATTAAATATCTCACAACTCTGTTACAAATAAACTTTTCTGGATTTAATATGGGCAAATTTAGAGATGACACTTTCAATATGAAATCAATAATTCAGCAAATCATACTCATATCTATACTTTATACTAATATTATAAAAAAGTAGTTTGTTTGGTTTAACGCGCTAATATCAGGAACTACTGGTCCGAATTGAAATAATATTTTTGTGTTGAATAGACAATTTATCGTGGAAGGCTTCAGGCTATATAACATCACGCTATGTTTGTTTGTTTTTTATTAGATTCATCCCTAATAGACGCTGGTGAAACTGCGTGGCACAGCTAGTAGAATATAATTTGCTTAAGAACAGGTGTTGGATCGCGGGGCCCCTAGATTAGGGCCCGTAGCATTTGCTACTCTTCTACCTGGATCCGGCACTGCGAGAGTGGGCACTTAACATCTTCTGACATTGATGATTTCTAACAAAAACCCACCTTATGGTTCTGGTTTACCTTAAGTCAAACGTGACTTTACTTCTTTATTGACCTTATCTCTATATTTAGAAAATGACAATGAGTAATCTAAGGTCCGTTAGGAGTGACGTTTTTATTAATTTATTCTCTCATTTAAAGTCGTATTGCTCATTGTTTATTTTTTACATGACTGACTCATCAACAGCTAAGATGTGGTTATATAAGATGTATTGCTAACGAGCAAGGTTCACCTGATGGTAGGTGGTCACAGCCACCCATGGACATATAAGCAAGTTCATATAGAACAGGCGTTCTATCTGAAGTCTGTTTGGCAAAAAGATGATCAGCTCATAAAAGTGACCCGGTAAATAGAACCTTCCACCGAAACGCAGGAATTACTTCACGCTAGAAATGGGTATGACGGTGGTACCTCCTGGATCGAACTATACTGGTTCTACTATTTTACAAATTACATTCTTGCGTTTTAACCCTAAAACATGTAACCGTAATTGGCCAATGCCGCAATGAGCCTAAACAAAACATAAACATAAACGGCCTAAAATAAAATTTAAAGTTCCGAAGTCCATAGCTTCGTTGCTACACCAGATTAAGTTGGAATGACTGGTGTCCTATACTTTACGATCTTTTAACCAGAACACAGCACTGCTTAACATTACATAGGCATAAACATTCAACGCAAATTCATATTGCTTTCCATGAATAATAACACAATTCGTAAACGCTATTCTGAAGCCAGGTAATATTAAAACAACGTTTCCATTTTTATCTTTTTAAATAATGGAGTTTACATAATAAAAAAAAAAATACAGACGAATTGAGAACCTCCTCCTTTTTGGAAGTCGGTTAATTTAAATTTGCCTTTAACCTCAGCGGAGTTAAAGCACCAAGTTCGCAATTCTAGAATAATATATTAAAAGTAAAACTGTATATTTAATTTAAAATTAATGAATTTTCAATTATCCGCCTATTCGTGCAAAACAGCGAATAACACGCTTAACGAATACGTATATATAGGCGAATAATGTTTTCCATTCCAATCGGGGTCGCTCGGAAACGAAACGATCGATCTGTCTGTCCGTAGACACCTGTCAATTTGCACGACGAGTATTAATAATGGGTATTTCGTTTTGCACGCGAATATTTCATCTCGTGCCATCTCTTAATATCAATTGTAAACCAGACTGCCTAGCGCCTGTGGTCTTCAAATGATTTTGACATAAATATATCGTAGAAAATAATTTAGGTAAATACTATATTTATTATAGAATTTTGCGTTAATTAAAGTGTTATACATAATACCTTTTTTAGTGTCGGGGGAAAACTTCAAAAGGTACACCGAAGAGAGATACCGGGTTACGTGGGATTATTTCCCACTAAAACCCCCTTGGTGGCCATCCTCAGTGCTTACAAGGGACTCCGGGATATCTAATGGACCGCATCGCATCACATTTATTGACATGAAATGTATTTATTTCTAATATACCTGAGACAATTACAAATTACTGGTTATAATTTTCCTACACTACTACCGAATAAGACCTTAAATGCGAAGATCCAGAAACTTAGCGGGTTCGTCTTGTTTCTTTTATATATGTATTTATTTTTTAAATCATTTTTCCAAATGTTTTTAACATGTTGATTAAGGCTAGTTAGCCGTCCGTCAACTTTGAGGCTCTATTCTGGACAAAGGCAATTCACAGAGGTTTTTACCAATAATCACCATGCCTGGCATGCATGTTGGTGTATTGTATTGATGTTACACAGGAAGACGCTGTAGCCCATCCCCTGAATAATATCCTCCAGTCTCCTTCTACGACAACCACCGAAGAACGAAAAGGCGAAGACTTCGAATGTGAATTGTATTTTGCGATGCACGACATGCTAACAATAGCGTTCTAGAGATGTTTATACAAAAACCCGGTTTTCGGCTAGCAGGTAAAAGAATTGCCAGGGTTGTCACTTTACTGTAAAAGTAGGCAATATTCACTCATTATATTATAATTATTTTTATTTAAGTTGGACTACTTGTTACTAATACACTGTTGGACTACTACATAATTGTAACACTTTGTATGAATTTAATTTAAATCAATTCACTTAAAGTGACATTTAATATATTTTAATTTCTATAATCAAAACACAATTTCAATTGACACATCCCTAGTAGCGTTATGGTTTGATTTATTTATCCTCGTCCGTTGAATATTCAGTTTTTATTTTACTTGAAATTTAGACCGTCAAAATTCATTAAAACAAGATTTCATAAAGGTTATTGCAACTGGTTAAAAATAACAGTGATTAACAAAAAACTTTCCGCGCGCCGCATACGATTAAATTATAATCATATGTCGGGTTTATAATGAAGACAAAAAATAAACAAATTTATAATTTTTCTTTTCCACTCAAATAAATCTTTGTCACTTTTTTGTTGAATTAAAATTGACTTAATTCAAATAAACACGAAGAATTACTTGTTAAAGCACTAACACGTACAAAAACATATTCATTACAACACAAAACTAAATACATATAGAAAACTCCTACAAATAAAGCTTCTATCACGAAAGGTTACACCCTTACAGAAATAAATCTTAATACGCAACCCTAAACGCCCGCTCCGTTGCGATAGCAAACGGCCGCCGCCCGCCTCCCTCGCGCCGGCAGCCGGCACCGACACCCAGTTACCGCGCGCTGGCTGTAAGCGCCAGACGTATGACATCGAACTCCGACAACTCGACAATCGTATAATCGGCCTTTTGAGTTCGAATATGAACATAGACATGTTAATAGCGCTAGTGAGAAAGAAGCCCCAGCTGTGGGACCGCGGGAACAAGTTCCACAGCAATAGGAACGCTCTCGACAGGTGTTGGAGAGAGATAGCAGGCGAAATGAACGAGGACGGTGAGTGTGACCTGCCCGCCATTGTAAACGCGGACTATTGTGACGTACGACAAAGCAATACGACTTTTACAAAAACCATTCAATGATAAATTCATAAAACTGAAACGTGAAATAAGAATAATTCTCGAAGGCGAACATGAATCAAAAATACAATTCTGGAATTGCATTTTAATGATAAAAAGCGTCAATTCTTGAACCCGACGTAATTTATTTTATATAAGCGTTCCAATTGCGAAAATTTAAAACATACATAGTACATTTGATATTTCGTTAAGATCGTAATATTTAATTTAGGAAATAAAGGAAATATTCCGAAGGTTTATATTGTTTCAATAATAGTCTTTCTATAAACAATTAAAATAAATTGTGATTTATAAGAAAACCGAGAATATTATCTGCCTTAAGTTTAATCGATTTCCTTAATTCGACGTTTTAATTGGATAAATTATTCTATTACAGTTGATTGATACTTTAATGGGCTTGTACTAATTAGTTTAATATGATTAGGTATATATTAATTATGCATAGGATTTTATTATTCTATGCTAATTTGATGAAATTTTTTATTGCATAAATGTATCATAATATCCTGCGTCTTCTTTTTTCATTGTAATAGTTGCAAATGAGTATGTAGTCCACCTGATGGTCAGTGATCACTACCACCCATGGACATCTGTAATGAACCCCAGGTAAAATCAGTGTTACCTGTTAGCCACAGATTGTCACTACCCCGTAGCACTAAGTTGGAACGCCTCGGATAAGTGTGTCATCTTATCGCACCCTTTAAACACACGCAATCTACACTCATAGCTCCACACTAGGATTTTCTCCTGTGTCGTGGGTGCTATGGACACACAAAGACGAATACACAAGCACCCAGACCCAGAACAGAAATCTAAATTCATCATTCAGATGCCAGTCTGGCCGGGAATCGAACCAGGGACCCACTGCGCGTCAGACCGGTATGGTAACCGTTCGGCCACGCGGGTCGTCAAAATGATTAAATCAAGTAGTCGTAGTCAAATTGAATTAAATCTTCTTATAGTCTATATGTAGTACTTACATATGTTCGGTGCATTTCTAGTTCGCGTGTACTGTATAGATACTTACGCTGGGATATTGATTTTTATAACCTACATATCGAAGCCAACTGTCAATAGTTAGGTCGGGTTAAGCAAAACGTATTTATGCCTACATATATAAATATATATACATAAATAACACGTACAAGGTACAACGAGCATGCTACACGGTGTTTACAATATTCTGAAATGAACATAAATGAATGAAAATAATATGATTCGTATGATTGGGATTGCAGGCTCATTTACGTGAGACTTACAAAAAAAATTGGCTTTTCGAGGCTTTAAATGGCATGGCTGCAAATAACTGATCTAATAAGAAACTAGCTGAACCACGCAGTTTGTCCCGCGTATATCAGAGAACAATTATCTATTTAATATTACGTATCTAAAGCCTTCCACGATAAATTTACTATTCAGCACAAAAATATTTTTTCAATTCGAACCAGTAGTTTCTGAGATTAGCGCGTTCAACCAAACAAACTCCACTGCTTTATGATACTAATCATAGATATTGCATGAGATTACAATGCGAATTGTTGTGAAATACGCAAAAAAATTAAATCTTTCGTTTTGAGAAAAATCTAATTTCGTCTATGTTTAGAGGAGTCAATATTCCCCCATCTCCCCGCCTTTTAGATGGTCATGGATAGTAATAGTATCTGGTGATAGTTATTCGATAACAATACTAGAGGAATGATTAGGTTATATGAATTACTTTTATCTTCAAAACTAGTTGGCCAAGGACATACGCAAGTGGTCATCTACCACCAAGACTTCAGATGGCCTGATTATTTATATTACACATAATAATCATCATACATGGGTGCCTACTCTAATTTTATAACATCGTGGGCACAGTGCCAAAACTAACTTACATAACAATTATGTCTATTGAAATATTTCATGTTGCATATACGTTATTGGTGGCTACGCAAACTAAATATACTAAGATGATCCGGATTATTCCGGTTTATGGGTTGCAGTTGCCAGCCAATCCACCACACCATTGTAGTTAAACTTATCTCTTGAGAATTAGAACTTCTATAAATGTAATGTATCGCGCGATAAGAATAAAAAGAGGCCTAAATAACAAGATTGTCTTTGTTAGATTTATGTATGTCCATTCTAGCACGAAATATGCTCTTGAATTCCCTAGACGATAAGATTACCATATGAGGCCTAGTTTCTGGTACTTGCACTTGCGATATGATTTAATGTTCACGCTACTTCTGGATTTACTACAAAATTAAATTATTGAATTACTTAGATCATATATTCAAACAGAATATATGATCACCGTTTTAAAATATTATGTAAAACTATTGATCGCTAAATAATATCTTTCTTAATCGAAATATTTTTCTTTCACAGAAAATAAGCTCAGGAAGAAATGGAAGTACCTCCGCGATCAGTTCTCGGTGGAGTACGGGAAGATTCCGCCGGCGGGCTGCGAGGAGGAGATGCTTACGTACGAGCCCAAGTGGAGGTACTACAAGTCGCTGCAATTCCTCGAGGAGGTGGTCACGCCGCGGGTCAGCACCAAGAACCCGAAGAGAGACGACGATAGCAGCGACGGGTCCCAGGACACATCAGCGCCAGGGTCCCCGTCACCCATGGACAATGGGCATAGAGTCTCCCTTTACAAGCAACGCATGATGGAGATGAAAAAGCACAAGCTACGATACTTGAGGGAGAAACAAAAACACAAGCGCAGTACCGATGCAGCCCACGAAGAACACATGCACTTTTTCAAGAGTCTTCTCCCGCACGTTCTGACCATTCCCCCGCATCTGCAGCTGTCTTTCAGAAACCGGGTGCAAGAGGTGGTCGAGGAGTTCGCGTACCGACCAGACCCGACGGCGGTGGCTGGTGATGACAAGCCAACACGTGATACATACTTCATCACGTGTGTTCCTGACCACGAGACCAAGTATGAGCCTCCGGAGTCGATCGACGAGTCTCAGGACCAAGATGACATGAAGGATGACGATGGATCTTCTTAAAACGTTTATATTTTTCCGTAATTTATGTAGTTATCACATTTTTGTGTTCTTCGAGATAAGCAGACTGTTTTTGAGATGTTCCAAATTAGTTTTTAGGAATGTGCATTTTTGTCTGATTTAAGAAACTATTAGACTCTTGTTTGTGGTAGAATGAGTGTGGTTTTACTCTTCAGTAACGGTATCACCGCCACACCTATTTCTAGCGTGAAGCGTTTCATTAGAAGGGTGTGATTGCCTGCTAACTTATACAAGAGGTGAACATCTTGTTCCCCTGAAGTAAGCACACGTCATTGATTGTCTTCAGATATAACCCGAGGCACCAGATATAACCATAGGTGGCAGTGGCCACTTACAAAGTGCACACCATCCTTAATTGCTACTTTAAAATCTAACAGCTGGGGTTTTAAACGTTTTAAAATTAATGTTATTGACATTTTCTATAATATGTTTTAAGTTATTTGTAGTAGAGCGTATGTGTGTTAGAATATTTAAATTGATGTATAGTAACTGCACTTAGTATTCTATAAGTAATAGCGCATATAACGATTCCTTGACGCAACAAATCGATTCATTCCTGTTATTTTTTTGTATAAATTGTTATAAGGCTAAGTTGTTTATTTAAATAAATGAGTAAGACACGTATTTCCTTTATTTTTTTTTTAATAGGCACTTTTCAAAAACTTTCTAATACATAGACAAATTAATAACTACATTTATAATTATTTATTTACAAAACATAATTTTGTAAGAAAGAATATAAGCAATAAGAGAAATTCAAATAATTTTAAAGGATTGAAATTAATTGCTATTTCTTGACTGAAAGACAAAATGTTACCGGAAGATATGGTACATAATTATATTTTTTAAAAACTTAAACTACAGAATAGTTTAATGCGATTTCAAACAGACAAAAAAAATACTTACAATGTTAGGAATTACTACCACTTATTCAATCCTGTAAATCAATTTCTTGAAAATATATGCCATGCACACACACAGTAATTTCATCTCTATTATATATATGAAACATAGTATTACGGTATCTACGTCATAGTCATCACACACCGATGACATCAGGCAGAATAAAACTAAAGAAAACTTGTAAGTGCAAGGCCTGATCTATGCAAGCATTGTATCTTTATTTACAACGTAATTCACTACACATACATAAACGAACATATCTTCTTTGCGTAATTAAAACATAACACTATCATGCAACTAGCTTTTCCCGCGGCTCCGTCCACGTTACGTAGAGGACACGTAAAGAGTATCCATATAGGATACTCTAATAATACTCATAAACTATCAGTGTTACTAATGTCCTATAAGTCCGATCAGTATTTTTTATATGAAATAGTAACAAACTGTCATCCATCAGACTTTCACCTTCACAATATTGTTAAAATTACGAATAACTACATAATTTAACTATATTAATTTTGGCTAATTTACATACAAGATAAGATGTTTAGTCAAATCCCATCATCCACTTAGGGGTTCGGGATTTTGGCTTAATATCGCGTATTTAAAATCAAATTTAAGAGAAAACTGTTTTAAAATGATGCAAAACAGACTTTTGTCCTGATCTCACTAAGGGAGGAGGGAGATTAAAAAATCATGAGAATGTCCTAGCATTTATGGATGCCGCATTGTAACTAAGTTAAAACGCCTCACGTGTATTATGATTCCATAAACCAGATCATGGCGTCAACCCTCACACTGCCAGCTATGTGTACGTTAGTACCACCGCGATAAACCTAAAAAAAACAGCATTTTCATAAAATATTCCACATCCATTCTTCACTCTGTATTTTATGGGGCATCCTCCCACCGGGGTAATGTAGCCGCAAAAAGCCGTATTACATGCAAATAGCTATAGCACGGTGCCTTAGTACCTAGACACCTATACCTTCGTAAGTGTTTTACTATTTTACTCGACTGCGTCATTAGGTATGTATGTACGTTTGTTTGTATGTATGCCGGTTTCTTTGTCACAACAAGTTTTATCTGAAGTTGGTCACAGATGCGTTACCTGTACTTCTGTGGACTCAAGTAAGAAAGCCTCAGAAAAGTATGACAATAACGCGAAAACTGTAGTTATTGAAAAAAACGTTGATTTTTTTTTTATTTTAAGTTGTTGTTCGAGTAACAACAATTTAAAATAAAAAAAATCCGGTAATAAATGATTGTTATTTTCTGATTTAAATGTATCATGTTGTTGTAATAGAGTGTGTAAAGTCATTGATCATTAAGCGAAAGTTGCATTAAAATTAGCTTAGCAAAAATATTTCGTACATACGTTCGAACTGAAACATATAGGTATAATATACAAATTGCTCATTATTAAGTACTTAAAACATGGTTATATAATAATTAGTATCTTAAACTGAGTCTGTCTTTTCAAAATATTAATGCGAAGGTTGCGGATCCGATTTCCGGCGAATGTGATATCTTTTTACACGACTGCCTAAAAAGAAGGGTAATTTTTGTTTGTTTTTATGTTTTTCGAGCGAATTTATGCTTAAAACAATTAACTACAACTGAAGGCAATCAGCCGTTTTTAAGCATTCGGTTTTTTATATTTTTACCAATATTACTTATTTCATTTAGACTCATGTAACCTATTAGAAGTCAATGCATTTTTTTAAACATTAACGCTTTCTACACTCATGGCCCCACAGTAGGATTTTCTCCTGTGTCGTGGGTGTCATGGATACAAAGACCCAGAACAGAAATACAAAGTCATCATTCACATGTCCGTCTGGCCGGGGATCGATCCCGGGACCAACTGCTTGTCAGACCAGTATGGTGAGGCCACGCGGGTCGTCAAAACATACCTTATATAAGTGCGGACGAAACCCCAGGACAGAGTTAGTCTATAAATATGTAACACCTGAACAGCCCCGACCCGGAGGCGTCTTGGAATAATTATATTGTTGTAGCAAATTGCTAACAGACAGGATGTTTTATTACGAAGTGGGCAGATCGATGAAATGTACAGTAAAAATAATAGACTTCCTGCCTTAGAGTGATAAAGTATAGATCGAGACTCGAGCAGGCAGGTAGAACATTAAAGTTCTTTGAATGAGTTACATTTTTACAAAACTATCTTTATTTTAATTTCACCAGTTGGTGAAAACAGTGTAGTTCAACCTATTTCTACTGCACTTATCCAAAATTTCATATCCATAACATCCCCGGTAGTCAGCATGTATGCACAGTTTTAACTGGCTTTCTAAATCAAAGATATTATCTATTCTAAAAACTGTAGTTCACTTCAAACTTAAAAATGGGATAATCATAGATACAGTCTATGCTAATCGTACCTCAGCGGTGTCTACGCAATGTTATGTTTCGCTTCGGGCGCATCCTATCCTGAACGTTGCCATTTCATTTTATACGTTTCTGTATTATATGTATATTATATATCATGAATATAAAAATAAGATTTGTAAAAGGAAATACCTGGTACCGGCTAGGGTTGCCAACTATAATATCTAGTATTGTACTATATTTCGGGTCTGTTTGGATACACTATTGCACAAAAAATGCAAAAATACTATATTTTCGACAAAAAAAAAATCCATCACTTCCAAATTCAATGTTTAAGAACGCGTGTTCACATGAATTTTAAAACAAGTATGTCACTTGAAAAAATATAAGAAGTATAGTTTATTTAAGTAATTATATTTTTGTCTATATGTTATTTTGTTCATAAAATGCTAATTGTTTTATATGTGTACTATACATTATAGTCTATTTTAAAAATACTATATTTCGTTGACAAAACGTTGGCAACCCTAGCCAGCACACAGATTTCTATGTTGTACATTTCAAACAAAGTATGTGTTTTATTTCTAATTTTCTTTATTCTTGCTGTTTTCGTGTTTCTTTGTGTAATGTTACCTATGTTTAAATACCTACTCTTTTTCATAATGGAATGTGCTTTACTAAGCTTTAATTTATACTGCCTATTAAGAGACATGTTGGAATTAGAAGCAATGAAATGTCTATATTTTATATAATCATACGGGCACACTAACAATTTTTTTTAATAATTTTAACATTGTTATTTTATGCCAATTACAATATTTTTCCCACGTTAACTACTGAATTCACTTGAACGTACAATGTACGTAAAAAGTTTAAAATATTTATTTGGCATTTTAAACATCTGTAACACAAAAAATATATATTTTAGAAGTATTTGACTACACCATAAGTAACGATCAATTCAAGTGAAAAACTAAAGCATATTTAGTCTGTGGTGTTACGCAAAACTGAACCAAAACAAAGCACAGATAACAACAATTAACATTTTCGTAACATTAATTCCAAGTTCCAACATTCATTCGCACTCCGCTACAGATGATATTGACGTGCGACGTTGCCGCGCCGAACGGACCGCTACGCGACGTTGCCGCTCCGACCCACTTCCACGCGTCTTTTCATTCCGCCAAATTGCACGACTATTTCTCCGAGTCTGTTTTTGTTGCAACTTTTTTTCTCTGAACGCCACAATCGGTTTTGGGGTGAATTTTCGAAAGGTGCACACGATAATAGAAATCTTAAATACAGGTAAGGTAATAATAGTGCTGGGTACCTGCGAGAGATTTGAGCTGCACATTTCTTTTAAATCATAAACGAGAAACATGAGATTGAACTGTCAATTGTGATTAGGGTTGCCAGATGGTATCTAAAAGAAGGACATGTCCTCCTTTTACACCTCTCGTCCTCCCGTCCTCCTTAACTAACATAAAGTCATCCTGTTTGCACTGATCGATACTCAATGGAGCAAAGAGACAGACTAAATGTGCAGAAAGTTAAATCTTTAATTCTCATTCAAGACAGCTTTTAAAACATGACATGTGAAGATTTTTATAATTGTTTGTTGAAAAAACAAAAAAAATCGTACGAAAATTGACAGTTAAATTTGATCAAAATAGAGTAAATAATATATTGAAATTCGTTTAATTGTAAATGTCCTCCTTTTTTACATAAAAATCCTCCTCTATCAAATTACCATCTGGTAACTCTAATCGTGATTGACAACAGGAATAACGTTTTTAATTTCAATTGAATCATAGATTTAGATTTTCCACAATCTGTATATAGATACAGATTGTGGAAAATAAATATATAATCATCTGTCAAATATCGTAAATTTGGTAAATATCATGAAATTAAACGCACAAAAATTGTCTTTTGGTCGAGTATGTTTTAAAATATAGTCCAAAATCAAAAGCTGAAATTCTCTCCTAGTAATGGGTAATATTTAATTTCGTTTAAATATTGAAAAGTAGAATATTACTAATGCTTTATTTTTCTTTTATGAAAAAAAAAACATGCGTGCGTACAAAGTACACATGTCAGAAGTGAAACTTCTTTGGCGAACTAATTTATAAA
>DWNE01002149.1:0-19641 GCA_018249875.1 Cecropterus toxeus | reverse complement strand
GTTATTTGTATTATAGAGCTGGTCGCATGCGTCGTAGGATTAATGTCCAAGCGGTCCCGAGAAGGACGGCAGTATGTCTGATGGTATGCCGTTGTGAAAACAGACGGTGCGATGCACCCAGCCGCTCATCGGGGTGGAGTCCTATGGGGCAACGCGCTCAGAGAACTCCGGTTATGTTCCTTTGGAGATGCCGGAGTCTTGTTAGCAGCGGCGAGGAATGCTACCGAGGGTTTTAGTGCGATAAAAATCCCACATAACTCGACGCTCAACATAGTCGTAACTCCCTCGGCGTCGGGTAATTTTTGAAAAAAAAAAGGACCGATGACTGATGGGGCAAACGAGCTCTAGAAAGGAGACCACGAATTGGCAGACGAATATGAACGAATATGCTCACTGGATCGACGGCCTAAGAAAGTCGGTGACTGGATGAGAGCAACGGAGGAAGAGGAGGTTGTGGCACACCTTCAGGAGGCCTATGATATGATGATGATGATGATGTTGGATGCTATGACGATGGTTAAAATATTTTTTGAATAGTAATTGATATAACTCTTCGTGGTTTAAATCTTGTGGCAACACAGCCCCACTTATTTCTTATAAGCAGTGTTAAACACTGCTGTGTTATGGTATGAAGGGTGTGGTAAGGAAAACATATCTACTCGAACTCGTGTTTTAACTTCAAGAGTAGCAAAGTATTTGTGATTGAATAGATATACATTGACGGAATAGCCACTTACTATCAGTTGGACTGCAACTTGCTTGCTTTATCTTTGATAAAATAAACAGAAAGACCAGGCACCCAATCATAATTGAGACTTCAATTTGGCTGGGACTCGAACCCGGAACCCTTCGCATGTCAGAGCATAATGACAGGTTCGCCACGTGAATCTTTTTCAATATTCACGTAAAATGTGTCATTAAATTCCACGTCGCCTTAAGCCCTACGGGTCTTTAGCTGTTCTCATACTGACATTAAATATGTAATGTGCTCACCAAAAAAGTTATTCTTAAAAGCATTATTCTTCTGGCGTGGTCAGTGGTCGTAGTCGCCCATGGTCGGGGCCCCCCAGATAGGTGTGTGTTTTCCCCAAATAGGGTTGGACGCGTATTTCAGATCGCCTAAGTCTTGTTGTTTTTGGAAAATAATAAGTTAGAAAATTACGATCCAGCCAAGATAATTAATATCTAAAACGTAATCAGTAATTTAAACGTAGGAAGTAATTTTATTATAATCAGTGGTTAAAAATTGGAACCTCATGTTTAGTCACATGTTAGGCAAGTTACTAGAACTAGATGTGTTAAAAAACGAATTGTTAAAAAAAGACATAATAATTATACAAACAAAAAAGAACAACCCGCTGAGTTTCTTCCCGGATCTTCTAAGTTGAGGTCGTGTTCCAATCCGGTGGTGTGTAAGAAAAAATATATTTTACACAAGCTTTTAACTCCTATTTAACCCCTTAGGGGTTGAATTTCAAAAAACCTTTCTTATCGCTCACTTATACCATAAAATGAACCCCTGTACCAAATTTCAAGGTTCTATGTACAGTAGTTTCGGCTGTGCGTTCATATATAAGTCAGTCAGTTGGAATTGCCTTTTATATGTATGACAATTTTGTAAGTGCCCCCGAAGGCCTATACAAAATAAAGACATTTCATTTCCTTCGATTGAGAGGCCGAGTTTCAACCATTCCGCTATCACTGCTCGCGCACTTGAGTACTTACGTGCTTAGGGTTAGAGTGCCACTTATATGTAGTATCGTTATCAGAGTAGAGATATATAAGAGTCACTCTCAATTGTCATTGTTACGTCTCTCATTGTCAAATAAGGTCTGAAATCAAATTTGATATTCGGCTTTGCATTTTTGGATGTAGTTGTAATGATACAAGAACGACGTGTAAAGGTTTTTGTATCGGCAACCCCCGGCAAGGGTTAAAAAAATATCAAGTGTGTTTTCGCAGTTACTCAAAAACGGTAAAAGTTGGCCAAAAAGTCGTAGCGAAAGTGTGGTGAGCTTATAATTTTACATAGAAAAGTTCCAATTACTTTTTTTCCTCCGATCAAAATTAATTGGGTTAGGGAGGTTTTAAGTTTAAGGTATGAATGTAAAAAAAAAACATAGGTAGTACAAAAATAAGTATATCAAGAATGCTTTTCCAAGTGGTAGAACCAATGTAGTTCGACCGGGGAAGTACCACCGCCACATCTCTTTCAGCGTGAAGCAGTTCGTGCTTTTCGGTGGAAGAGTGTGGTTTCCGGCTCACTTATATATAAGGCGACCATCTTAATCCTAGAGAGTAGCAACGCATCTGTGATCGACTTCAGATAGAACCCCTGTTCTATATGAAGTTGCTCACAGGTGTCCATGGCTGGCAGTAACCACTTACCTTTATGTGGGCTGCATGCTCCTTTGTTACTTCATTGTTATAAAAAAATGCTCAGTTGAATGCCAAATTTTAATTTCAGACCTTATTTCACTGGACTGTAATTCAAGGAGTATAAAAGGGGTAGACTCACAAGACCTTTTTATAAAAGTATTGAGGTATAAAAGTGGCGAATTTAATGGTCATCCATCGCGGTGGCCCGCACTTAGGCCCAACGTTGTATTTTTTCTTGGAACCCGTTTACTTCATTTATCATTCCAGTACAATGGTGTAGGAAACCCAAGGCTTCCCGTATTTGTATGTGAATAGTCTCTTAAGGCATTAGTTCCACTGTCGTCGAGAAACGAGAGCTTTGCTGTATTTTCCCTATAAATAAAATATCGCTTTTCGCTCACTCACTCGCGGTGTGACAGGTCGATAATGTATGCGCTATTCTGCTACTCATCGTATTTTTATCTGCAACGGAATAGAAAGAGGAAATATATTATGTTGATGTTTAAGGGAAATTGATTGCTCTTGCAAATGCTCTTCTGTTATTCTATAAAAGATAGATATACACGTTATAGAGGAAAATGGATTATAGTTTACAGAATACAAAAATAGCTTATGTTGCTTGAATGATTTTAATATGGTTTATAGAACCAATGTAGTTCGACCGGAGAGATACCAGCGCCACACTTATTTCTAGCGTGAAGCAGTTCTCGCGTTTAGGTGGAAGGGTGTGGCCGGCAATACATTATACGAGGCGGCAATGTTAGCACCTTGGAGTGGCAACGCATCCGTGATTGACTTCAGATAGAATCCTTATTCTATACGAAGTTGCTTACAAATGCCCATGGGCGGCAGTGGCCTTTTACTATAAGATGGACTGCATGTTCTCTGCAACACTGCAACACTTCATAGGCCCTTCCTTCCTAATATGATAACAACAGCTTCACGTGAAAACGGGTAATAGATATTGTTTTAGTCATCTTGTATATGTATATTTCAGTATTCTTTTCTGTTTGTGTATATCGTAGGGATATAATTTATCCTAGATTAATTATAGATGTTCAATGACCGTCTATCATCAAGATTTGGTTGCCGGCACATTTATATATGCGGCGACGGCATCTGTGATCGACGACAGATAGAATCCCTGTTCTATATGAAGTTGCTTATAGATGTCCATGGGTGGCAGCAACCACTTACCAGGTGGGCTGTATGCTGCATTACTTCATTCTCATAAAAAAATACTGTATGCTCGTTTGCTACTTCTATAGGGTGTTAAAAAGGCACGCGACAACCCTAACACCACGAACCCCTTTCATCTAACTGCCGCACTGGATTTAATTACATAACACCTTACGTCAACTTCCCTTTGATCCGCGCCCCACAAAATTGTTCGCTCTTTCCCGTTTAAGCACGTGCTTAAGTCAAAGTGGTAGGCTTAGGGCCTTTCATGTGACAGCGGTAAATGGGTTATTCCCAACTGGTGGGCTTTTGTAACTTGGACTGGAACTGTGATGTACTGTAGTGGAAATGTAGGTCTCATGATTTTTGACCTCATGAAGTGATTACGATTATTTATTTAATAAATTAATTTCATTTTATTTACACTTGGATTTTTTTAAACACGCTTTCTAGACTCATACCTCCTCATACCTCCCCACACTAGGATTTTCTCCTGTGCCGTGGCTGTCATGGACTCACAAAGACGAATACACAAACACCCAGACCCAGAACAGAAATCTAACCTCATCATTCATGTTTCTGTCTGGCCGGGAATCGAACCCGGGACCCACTGCGCGTCTTACTGGTATGGTGATTGCTCCGCCACGCGGCTCGTCGTTTTTGTTTCTCTATGGTGATAGTTATTTTCTAAATCGGGTTTATGTACCGTTAAATAATACGGTGATACGAGTCCCGATTCCCGGAAAATTCTGATATTCCTGCTAAACCACTTGAGAACATTAAAAAAGGTAAAATAAGCTTGATTGATATGATCACCATATGTCGTTGGTTATGAACCGATTTTTTAAAACTATTAAATTAAACAAAACAGAATATAAAAATATAATATACTGAATAAATGACAAGGATAATATAATAGGACTAAGATAATAGTATAAAATACTACTAGTATTTTATATTTACTACTAATACCAGGTGGTAGAACCCTTGTTGTTCGACCGGGGAAGTAACACCGTCACACCTATTTCTAGCGTGAAACAGTTGTTGCTTTTCGGTGGAAGGGTGTGGTCGCCGGCTCATTTCCATATGAGGCGACCATCCTAGTCATCAAGAGTAGCAACGCATCTGTGATCGACTTCAGATAAAACCCTAGTTCCATATAAAGTTGCTTAGATGTTCATAGGCGGCAGTAACCATTTACCATCAGGTGGACTGAATGGTCCTTTGCTACTTCATTTTTATAAAAAAAAAACTTAAACTTAACGATAGGGCAGACGAGCCTCCTATTGGAAAGTAGTAAGTGCTGCCTATGGACATTTACAACACCAGGGGACTCATTGCATCGTTAGCTGTTAGCCAAGGAGAAGTCTTTTCGCACCTTACTTGAAGACCATTATTGATTCATATGGTCGTGTTAAAATTTGATATATTTGTTGATAATGCTCTTTACTTTACACAATATTGTAATCGACTTGTAACCTCGAATCGAACCTGTGAATGGATATCGTATGCAGCAATATATAAGCCAGATAGTAGATAAATGTCTTATAGGACATCTCAGTTAATCCTTACGTTCGCTTATTTTAGAGCACTCGAAAGTTGGTGCGCTTATACCGAGGGTTATTTTGCAGCTCCCAAGGAACTTTTAATTAACTTCACCCCGTTTTAGCTAGCATAGTGTCACTTGTTCCGTTTTCAGTTGGCGTTCGCTAGAAATAACGAACTAATTTGATGTATGTTTTTTAGGGTTCCGTGCTTAAAGGGTTAAAATGGGATCCGATTACTAAGACTCCGCTAATCGTCTGCCCGTTTACCTGTCACCAGGCTGTATCTTATGAACTTAGATATCTTGACAGTTGAAATGTTTACAGATGATGTATTTCTGTTGCCACTATAATAACATAAACAATATATAAAATAAAGCAATTATATAAAAAACAGAATAAAATAAATATTTAGGGCGCGTTTCCATATAGCTAATGTGATTTTTTTTTGACGTTCTTTGTCTCAGATAAAATGGTACGAAACCTTTCGTACCTGAGTCCGACTCGCACTTACCTTTGTTTTTTTGTTTGTTTTAATTTGGATGACGTTCTTGAATATGTTTCAGCAATGTTCTTTTTAAAATATTTAATTTACTTTCCCAAAGGTTAAATAACATTACTCGCACTATATTACATCTTCTTATTCTCAATATAGGTTAACAGAATCTATATAACAATGCTCGTCCTACATTATAAACGGAATAAAGAAAAATGATACACGGAAGGAGATCTCGCTCCTCAAATCAGCGTGAAGGGTTCTCTGAACGCTCCTCAACGCGAGAACGGTCTATCAAATTGCGAGCGGAACATCACTATTGCAGGATATTTGCGAGTGAAAAAGGAATTTTATTTATACATATATTGTTTGATTCTATTTTATCCTTCACAGGGATTTTGATTATTTTACTTTATAAGTTTTAATATGTATATAATATAATAACTAGTTTGATATTGCTGGAATTTTAAGACATCTCTACCGATGTAAATCATAGATTTCAATCAATATTGGAAATCAATCAATCAGTTATAAATAAAAATCATTTTTTTATTTGCAAATATCCTTGCAAATAAAAAAGGAATTTTATTTACACAATGTTTGATTTAATTTTAAACAGCGGAGGAATAACTCGACTGCATCAGAAGAGGGTAATGTTATATGTATGTATGTTTGTATGTATTTATGTCTATTTCTTTGATATGCGCTACAGCCCAAACGGATTACGTCTTGTGAAATATGACTCATTATTAAAATCGTTTCAATTTGTGAAGTGATACAGGCTGTAAATATTTATTACTGGCGCCTGTAAATAGAGACAAAGGGTGAAAAGACGACATTTTTAGTATAATTTTTTATTTTATTTTTTAAATTACTAATTTTAAATTAGTTTCTACAGAGGGGTATCTGATTGCAATTGCAAATATAGTTGCAAACACCTCTTCCAATAAATTCGAAAAAACCGCAAAAACCGAATGATGCTATTGGAAGAGGTTTTTGCGAATGAAAAGTAATTTTATTTATACTTTTCCTGATTTTATTTTTAGTACGTATTTTATTTTGTATTGCGTACAAAAAATTTTTATACTCATGAAGTAATTTTGTACTAACAATTGATGTTTTTTTCCAGGTAACATATTAATTAGTTAAAATGAAAATCGCTGGAGGGAGAATTTAAGGTAACTTATGACATAAAATAATACTGTTTTAATAGTCTTACATTTTTAAATTATTTTATGGCTTTGGCTTCTTGCCCTCCAGCCTAACTTTAGTAAATAGTTTTGTTAATTTTGTATCTATACTAATATATATTATAAATCTGAAGATTTTGTTTGTTTGGCTGAACGCGCTAATCTCAGGAACGACTGGTTCTAATTGTGAATTTTTTTTTAGATTAATTGTCAATTTATTGAGGAAGGCTGCATAACATTGCGCTGTATTTGTTTGTTTGTTGATGTGAAACATCTATAGGAGCAGGTAAACCTGAGTGTTGGCGTGGCGATGTTTGACGTTGTTATATTTCTGCGCCATCTGTTATACATTATGGGAACTATTAAGTTCAAACAAAACGGGCTGCGGTGTTAGTTCGACTTAGTAAGTCTACTGTTCGTAGATGGCGTTATTTTCATTATGTTATATAATTAGTTCCGGTCGCTATTTTATCTTTTATGCATATTACTTGCACTAACACGATGTTTCACATCTACCAGGCATCCGTGACGGCTACTTTTTTCTTATGTAGCAGCGGGTGGCGCGTAGCACGCCTAGTGTGTATATAAAAACAATTTAAGCCAAAGAATGTTAATGTCATAAACGTTAGTTAGGCGCGGCGTAATTTTTATTGCGGTCTTTACGGCTGCGGAAAATTATAATATTACTCGGCCTTATTACTTCAGTTTCACGTCCACTTTAAATTGATGTTAGGAACTGTAATGAAAAGTTAAAATTACACAATTTGAACTGATATTATAATTACAGAATATTTACTTATGTCTTTTTTATCAGACTAAAGTAACAAACGGGCATGCAGTCAACCAGATTTTATATTCTATCTATTCTATACAAACGGGATTTTTGTGCCGTTTTTTAAAAGATATATTACGGAATCCTTCGTGCGCGATTCCGACTCGAACTTGGCTAATTTTAACGATAGATTTGTACTATTGTAATATTAATATGTTTTGTAAGATTAATACTAAGATTTTTTTTATTTTACCCCTGAGGGTCCCAAAACAAAAGACAAAAGGTTAATACAATAATTCGGACATTTAAATGATGAACATTTCGTAAATATTAGCAATTCATTAGTAGTGGAATTTTCATAGCAGTTTTACCGCCGCGGAAATTTTATTTCGCAATTGTAGTGATTTGATGGTGTATTTCATCACCGTAATAATCTTTATTTAGGGGACGAAAATATGCGGTTACTACAGTTATGACCTACATTGTTTTAATGGAACTATTCGTGTCTGTATCTAGTAAGTTTATTTCCGGGTATCGTAAAGATCTATTGTAGGGTCCATACGTTCTACACGACCCTTGAAGGGTTTCGCATTCGGTTTTATTATTCACTGTATGCGTATACGGGTATTCGTACTTTTATTGACTCTTTAACGAAATGTGTGTATAAAAAAAAATCGGCCAAGTGCGTCTCGGGCTCGCACTAAGAGTTCCGTAACATTATGTATAAAAGAGTGCAAAAATATCGCGTTAGCTTTATATTAGCTCCCTTAATAATTTATTTTATTCTACTTTTAGTATTTGTTATTAACAAAAAATATTTATTCTTTAAAAAAATCATGGAATATCATGCTAAATACTAAGGATCATTGAACTTGCATTAAAACTGGGGAACTTTAATACAAATTTTCATCACCTATTTAACCCTTATAGGATGTGATCTATATACAGAAAATTGTATTATCATCGGTTCTCGATAAGCGTGCAAAGTTTAAACGCAATCCGACTTTTTAAAGTAATTAAAAACATGTTCAAAGATTTCGATACATACTAGCTAATATAAATCTTGTTTTATTATAATTATCTTATTTCAGTTATGCCAATGATGAGTAAGTTGAACCCAAAAATAATACCTATAAATACGCGTAGAAAGTGTTACTAAGTAAAGAAAAAATATTCATGGAAATACCAACCCAGTTAGCTGCGGAATTAACATTAAGAAACATTAACAGAACTCACATAACAATTATTTACGCAGCGCCCGTACGAGACAGGTTGCCAACCCCTGACATTAGCGAAGCAGAAAAACTTGTACAATTGAAAAGATTCCTTATAAAGTCACGGAGCTCTGAAGCCTGCGTAATTAACGGCATTTTCACGTAATTGTATACGCTTCAACGTGCTTCTTGAAGTATAAAAAAATATATTCGAAGTATGATAAAGAAACTGTTTTTAATCGGTTTGTGTATTTTGGAAGTAGTTTTGATTAAACTAATTAGTAATATTAAGTTTTAAAGGGCTTTTAATTAACTCTTTATTAATGAAACATTACTTAACTGAAATGGCTGTGATGGTAGAGTGGTATGAATTTTCATTGCGAGAGTTTGAGGTTCAAAAAGACCTGACAATCTGAATCAATTTGGAAATAACTGCGGCAGAATAGATAATTTAGTAAGTTACTTTATATACGGTCAGGAGTAGTTTTTGTTTAACGTAAAATTGACTAATACAGAAGAATCTACCTTCTTAATGTCCACCGTTAATTAATTAACAAATACTTAAAAGGTTCACGACGTCTGACATTAGCAGCCCGCCCCCGAAGGGACAGGAAAACTTACGCAGTACTTGACAAGTCTAATTGAAAAGATCCCTCACGAGTACACTGCTTAATTAAATTAATTATTAACGATATTATTTTAAAACATTACAATTTTAATATTAATATAATGATTTAGAAGTTTTTACCGTCTTTTATTTTTTAATTAAAATTAAAAAAATAGAATCTTTATCGATCCATTATTTTATAGGTTCATGATATTAGACCAGATAGAATCCCTGTTATATATCGAGTTAGTTTCACATGTCCATGGGAGGCAGTGACAACTTGCCATCAGGTAGACTGCATGCTTGCCTGCTACTATCATATTATAAAAAATAACATTTATTTATGTATATACCCTTCCATCCAACTATCGACTTTTTAAGGTTCACTGCTGGACATAGACATCCTAAATCGCGCCACTCTAACCGGTCCTGCGCCTTTTGAATTCCAACCGTTTCCCGTTGTCTTCTTTATATTCTTGTTTTTGACGATACGATGATAAAATGACCTATGCTGTTATGTACAGCAGAGTGAAATTGATGTGTTCTCATGCTTTGTTTTGCATGTATTTAGGCTTTAGGCTACCCTGAACCTATGTGACGACCTCGGGTAGAATGGGTTTGATTTTGATCGAATACTTTATTATCTCTTTGAAACATTTACTGTTAAACATCAGATAGTCTGCACCATTTGTTGCCAGCAATAGGACACTTAGTTTTTATCTTTAAAAATGTCGATAACATACCTTAGTATTATTAAACTAAAATTGAAGCAGTAATATAAACACCGGGGCATAAAGAACTTAATTACCAAGATGTTTGGCTGTTTTCGAGTAAACGTCGTTCGTATAATTAAGACGGTATCAGCCTCGTTTGGATTCGCCCCCAAGGAACGGCATAATATGAACATTACCCTCGTTTTATGGAGGTCACTTTTATGTTTATTGAATGTTTAGACGTTCGCCAAGAAGTCGGGGGTTTGTAGGCGGTTTGGGAAGCGTTTTATGTTGGCCTGTTTTGCCTTTCGAAATAATGCCTTCGTGGACTTTCTCGATAGCTGTTTTTTATCCACTGTAGAAGTAGTTTTGCGAGACGTATGTTTGTAGGTATCTGTGTCCAATTTTTTGAACCGCCTTACAGCCAAAACAGCTTGAAGAATTGTGACATATGACAAATCTTTGGAATAGTGTCGGTTTGCAGAGTGACATAATGAGTAAATAGGAAAAAGAGAAGGAACAACTTGTTTAATATTATAATAATATGGGTACCCAATGCAAGTTACTAAAGTAATTAAATAAATTATTAATTATAAAGCCGGGTTTTTTGTTCTAATAATAATTTCTTGTTTCATAACATAAAATTTCATCTTTTACTATCTAATTAATACAAAGCTTATCCACTCTTTTGCAATGTAGAAATTTCTAGAGTAGCTGAAACCCCCGACATAGAAATCCCTAGTATGAAGATATTAGAGATTTCTGGCACGGATTCATGAATCAGGTTGGACCGATATTGCAGATAGTGGGTCGAAAGTTCTTGCGATAAGAATTGAAGTTTCCTAAACGTCCATAGTTATCCCGTCCCGTTTGCTAAAGTGTAAAGAATTTTACGCGAGTTGTTTTTAGCGTAAGATGTATCGAAATCTTGTATGATCATAACATGAACTTGAAAAACAAAAATATAACTTTATAATAATTAATAGTTTCAGTATATAATAAACTAGGATATTCCCGGGGTTTCAAGTCTACCACTCTAATGCAAAATACAACCAGTCAGTCGTTTTTGCATGAAGTAATAAACACAAACATACATCTTTTACCAGGTGGTAGAACTAACGTAGTTCGACCGGGGAAGTACCACCGCCACACCTATTTCTACCGTGAAGCAGTTCTTGCGTTTCGGTGGAACGGTGTAGTTGCCGGCTTATTCATATCTTATATCCATATCATTAATATTATTATCACTACCATATTAGTCCTCAGGAGTAGCAACTCATCAGCGATCGACTTTAGATAGAACCCCTGTTGTATATGAAGTTACTTACAGATGTCCACGGGCGGTAGTGACCACTTACCACAGGTGGAATGCATGCTCGTTTGCTACTTCATTCTTAAAAAATATATTCATATATCCGTAGTTTCAGTATAATAGACTAAGTTATTCTCGCGGTTTCACTCGCTTCCGTTATATCTAGGTAGGTCAGAATCTATCTGCATTTAGCGTAAAAACAACACACACATCCTCAACAAACTTTAGCATTCATTGGTAAACATTATAAGATTTTTATCAATAGCTTGAGATAATATTGAAACATGTGACATTTCCAGTGAAATATTCTTTATTTCCGTGTATAATTAGGTACTTAATACATCAAATAGAATTATTGTATAGGATTCGTAGAAATTGATATATAATATAGATTTAATTCCGATGACTATAGGGTATTGTAGTCACACGTGGATCGCCTCCCACGCTTACAGACGGCCATCTTCATCGATCGGGAAACTCATTAGATGTTGAATGATAGCGCTGTAGCCTGTAGAATGAAAATTAGTTCGAACAAGATACAGTTGACAGTTTTTGAGAAATAACACTTTTTTAAAAACCACATAACATATGGAATTCATACAAACACTACAAAAAAACAAACTTATGTTGGTAGTTGGAAAACTGTTCGACTTTATTTAATTATTTTAACTACACAGCTATATTTTCTCTTTAAGGTTTGTTAATGCTAATGCTACGGAACCTTTCGTCTGCGAGTCCGACTCGCACTTGGCCAGTTGTTTTATTAGATGCACGTACCACGGCTCTTCTTCATTACTTTGAATTATTAAACATGATTCTCGTATGTTACGAGCGTTGGACATTTTAGTTTAATCCCGTAATGATTTGGGCTTTCATACCTACTTAGACCCTTATTAATCTCCATAAACACTGTATGTTTCATGAAATGAAAAGGTTCGCCCTTTATCTCGCGTAAGTATAGCTTGTATGTAATATTGTAAATATCCTTTTTACCCGAATCAGTCAGAAGGAAGGTAATGTTTTTCGAGGCAATGTATGTATGTTTGCATGTTTGTATGTATGCATGTTTGTATGTATGTATGTTTGTATGTATGTATGTTTGTATGTATGTATGTATGTCCGTTTCTTTGGCACGTGCTACAGCCCAAACGGCTTGACGGATTGTGACCTGTGACATATCGTTAGAATCGTCTCAATTTACAAAGACGTCGTGGGAGCGACGCCAGGTTATGTGGGATTTTTACCGCACTAAAACCCCTCCGGTGGCCGTCCTCAGCCGGGATCTCCAAAGGAACGCAACCGGAGTCGCGTTGCCCTTTCGGGCTCCACCCAGGTAAGCGGCTGGGCCCACCGTCTGGTCTTACGGCGATATGCGATCACACATACTGCCGTCCTTCCCGGGGTCGCCTGGCTGGACCGTTCGAGCTCCCACTCTCTCTGCCCTCAACCCCGAAAGCCCGTTTTAGTCGCCTCATACGACAGGCAGGGTTTACCGTAGCCCTATTATAATCCCGGAACTACAGGGACGATTCGTTGTGTATCTTAGTGTGGCATAAGCCCAAGCTTTCTACACACATAGGAGTTTAGAAAGCGTTTTTTTCTAAAATCTAAACCACTCTTGAATCTTATAATTTATTATAAATTATATTTTAATACTTGATTGTAGCACTTGTTTTCCTCTTTTTTACGCTTAAGCTGTTAGGTTAGATTAGGTTAGGTTGGTAATAAATTATTAATTTATTAAATTATTATTGTTGATAAAAACGAAATAAATATAACTTATTTTATTTTTTACATTGTTAGGTATATCTAGTTTAGCTTATAAGACATTAATGTTCCGTTAGGAGGATCTAAAATGAATACGTAATGTCGGATAAAATATTCATGATAAAGCCGACCTTTAATGAAGTAGGTTAGGACGTGCAAAATACCCTTTACGCATTAGGGTAATGATAACTATCATAAATTTAATGTCGGTGTGTATCAAAACATGACCTTTTATCGTGATTTGTATTAATATTGTTTAGTCCAATAATGTCGGGATAAGCACTTATACTTACTTCATAAAATGTAATCTGGGTGCACGGTAGTGCCCCCACCAAGTTGAGCGCGAAGCAATCACTGCCGTACCATCCTTTACTGGAACCATTTCGCCGCATTTTCAGGCCCCTATTTGGGAACCACTTGAATTGTACCCACTATTGTCCGCGTATTGAGTCTCAACATTTACTCGATAAGACTTAAGACTCAACATTCTTTATACGGTAGTGGGTACAAGTCAATGCCAAGTCACACAACAATAACTATAATAATAAAGATCGCAGTAAGGAACCTTAGACTTGGCACGAGTTTGTCTAAATTTCATTACTTTTTATAAATAAACAAGCAGCTCCATCGAGACTGGTTAGTTTTTGACTGAATGTTTTTGGTGGGATATAGTTTATCATATAGTGGTACAAAATCAGTATGTTTGAGTAGGTACCGCCACAACTATTCTAAGCGTGGAGCGCTTCTTGCGTTTCGGTGCAAAGTGAACCGCTTCTTATGATATGTCATATGCCGCAATCCATAAGCCATTTGGGTTGTAGCGCGTGCCAAAAAAATGGACATACAAACATTCATACATACATAATCCTCCTTTTTACACAATTGGGTAAAAAACTTTCACGGAATGTCATAGCAAAATTCCATTGCAGTACCATGAAAGCACCATGTGAAATTTTTCACACCATTTTACTTACTAGTATAAGCTACTGCACAGCTTTTAGCGTTTTAAAGGCGAAAGCGTAATTGAATTTGGTTGGTAGTTATATTTTCAAAAAAAATCTCGTTAAGTTTTCCTCCGGAAAGCACAAAATTCTCTATAAACGGGCTTAAGTCCCGGAGCTTCCTCGTTTAGCAGCTACGAGTACGTTGAAGGCTCGTTTCGTGGGAACATAGTCTACGTTAGATAAATAAATATATAACAAGTATAAAGTTTAAGAACTAAAACCCAACTACCTTACCCTATGTTGTTATTGGTACTCACGTATGGTTTTTGCATTTGATGCGTGTTTTTTTAAACTCTTGCAATTAATAGATGATTGCAAGCGAAGCCGTGAGCAATAGCTAATATTGTTTTATTTATAGTTTAATTTTTATTTATTTTCATTTTTTTTATTTATTACAAATATTGTAAATAATTTGAAATAAATTGTAAATATTAAAACAAGTGTAAATAAATGTTACATATATTTTTAATATTGCTTACATATTTGAAATGTGCTAAGAAAGCTCTTTCATTTGATACCCACATTTTTTGCTGCACACATTTGTTTTTAATTCTTTACTTTAAGTCCCCTAGAGAGCGCTATAGTCAATTTAACGTAACTTACTTCTTAGGCGGTTAATTAAATATTTATTTATACATTTAAACGAATATTATGGAATTGCTATAGTTAAATATGTAAAGGGTACTCACGACACTCGGTTTTAATTTCTTTTCAGTCGATATATCGATTCATTCGCATTATTGCAGATTCGCCGTAACTAGGGACGGATCTACCTATGGGCTTTATGGGCTTTAGCCGGGCCCCGTATATACAAGGGGCCCCCAGCCCCTGTTGAAAATAATAAGAGACGAATCGTAATTAAGGCGTAACGTGTAACTGAGTTTTTTCTGATAAGTACCTATACACTACATCACCATAGAGAAAAAGGCCCCCCGAGTAGTTTTTTCTGATAAGTACCTGTACACTACATCACCATAAGGGGTCCCCGAGTAGTTTTAGCCCAGGGCCCCACAAAGTCACGATCCGCCCCTGGCCGTGACCACGATTCGTAACCATCTGTAATTCAGTTTCAACGTGACTATGATTTATCAAATCATTTAAAGTTAAATAGAGCTAAAGAGTAGTAGATGAAAGTTAATACTACAAATAAATATTGCGTTTCATCTTTGTTAATTTTTCTAACGCTAAAAATTACTATTTAATCTGTTTTCTGAATACGCCAAGTTATAAAACTTCAAAAATGAAATCTCGTAGAAAACACAGTTGAAAGTTAGAAAGCTAGTCGACTTAGGAATTTTAGATTTGGCACATACATAGCTTTTGTTACAAGTAAACAAAGTCAGATAAATTGGTCAAGGGCGTTCCAAAGCAGAGTTACGCAGTGCAGATCTTTCTGTATGTTGAATGTTTTATATGAATCGTAATAGTCATCTTATCATATTAGTTTATTATTGTTGTTTATGCAGGTCGGTAAATCTTTCTTAGAACAGTGAAGACTAGAAAAAATCTTCAAAGAGAAACAGAAGTAGGCTGTGCGTTTTTTGACAAATTTCCGATCTTATTTATCCTGGGCCCTTTATTGCCACTGGACTAAGTAGCTACACTGATATAGTATGCTGTATAACATAAAGGTGAAAATCTATCCGGACTTTTTAATTATTAAAGGTTAATGTGATGTGTTGCCGCTACCAGACGTACATATTTCAAGTATAGCTATGATCTACCGATGAGTTCTCGTATGGAGACCACGTCTGGGCAAAAGGAGTACAGGCATCCTCGACGAGGTGGACTGATGACCAGAAGAAGACGGGCTACCGCTGGATTCAGATGGATCGGAGTGGCGCAAATTAGGGGAGGCATATGTCCAGCAGTGGACTTTAAAGGGCTGATGGATGGATATATGTCTACTAGCTTATTCGCGCTGCTCTGCCCGCTCTGGATACTTTTACCGCGGTAATAAGTATCCCATGTATTAATCAAGGTCATAAACATTCTTTGTGTCTAATTTCAGCGAAATCCGACCATTAGTTTTGAGTAACAAACATTAATATATCCTCAAAAACTTTTGCATTTATAATAATTATAAAACACGCTAAAACATGATTAGAAAACACGCTTTGTACACTCATAGCCCTACACTTTTTTTCCTGTGTCGTGGATGCCATGGACACATGAACACCCAGACCCAGATCAGAAATCTAAACTCATCATTCATATTTCTGTCTGGCCGGGAATCGAACCCAGGACCCACTGCGCGGACCCACGGTGACCGTTCGGCCACGCGGGTCTTCTATATAAGTAAGAAGTAAAGTAAAATAAGTAAGCTGAAAGACATAGTAGTCTAGTTAGCCATTAATGATTTAGAAAACACTTTATTTCCGATGTGGCTTAAAACCTATTTTTGTATTCAACATTGTCATTCGCAACTTATTGATTAGACCCATATATGAGTCGAATAGTTATTTGGAGTGTCGCCAGTAGGTACTTATACGGAAAAGATAATAGTGGATTTAAATAGGTCAATGTGAGTCAATGTTACTCCTGGCCAGGTCAAGATGCCTTTTAAAAATAAGTATCTGCACAATATGTGTAGTTACTTACACAAAGTATATACTCATATGTGACGACCCACGTGGCCGAGCGGTCACCATACCGGTCTGACACGCAGTTGGTCCCGGGGTCGATCCACGGCCAGACAGGAATCTGAATGATGAGTCTAGATTCTGTTCTGGGTCTGGGTGTTTGTGTATTCGTCTTGAGAAAATCTAAATATGGGGCTATGAGTGTAGAAAGTTTTAAGTGCATTATAAAGAAGCAATTTTTTAAATCAATTACTTCGGTTCTAATTCTTCCGCCTTTATAGTTTAAATGTGGTAGAGCTCTTGGATTGATGGGTGTGTTACGAGATACGCGAGGTATTCCAATTTAATCCTCAGGGATGAACGGCTAATCCTATGTGGGGTTGATTTAACGTTAATTATATAAGGCATATAGCATGTTTGTCTTTGGGCTTATTCCATACTATAAGCTCGTTTTCTATTTCTTTATTATGTAAAAGGTATATAATTATCAATTGATTGTACATGCTGGTAACTATCGTATTTGAAATATTAATTTGAAGGTGGTAAAACCCTGTGGTTCGACGTTCGTGGAAACCTCAAACTACGTTCTCTATTATCAGTAAACCAGTAGCATCGTTAAAAACATTAAAACAAAAAATCGGACGGGTTAAAACCAAATTTCTGTTTACAATCAAACTAAAACAAAATTTCATTCCATTTAATTTAAATACCAATTTTTTCAGTGGATAATAAACAAGCAATTACAAGTGAAATCAAATATTTTATCCGACCCTTAAGCGACTCGTCTTATCGTAAGCGAATAGATCAGACGAGGAAAAGGAAAATAATTTGTAGCCGAAAAATATTTAATATTATATTTCGATAATCTTAAACCTACCATAGATACTGGCCGTCTCAAGATATAGAACACGAAGCATCGCACAAAGAGGAGACAGAGAGTCTAAAGTACTGTAAAATATATTCTATCTCATTCTCTTGTCGACTTAATCTTAAAGATTAATGTTTTTGTTTCTACATCGTGACCCATTTTCGTTTCATCGAGTTTCAAATTACAACGATTCTAATGAAGTTTCAGTTCAAGAAAAGAATCTGTCTGATACCTTCCTTATTTTCATTGACCAAAACACCAGTGTTTTGCTCGATGAAAAAAAAATACAGACGAATTGAGAACCTCCTCCTTTTTGAAAGTCGGTTAATAATCAAAAGGGTTGAAGTAATTAAAACTCATTCAAATGTAACTTTCGAAATGCTAAAATAATATTATAACATATTTCGACTAATGACTAGCAAATTTCTAAAAGAACTTTGTCGCAAATTAGTTGAATGTAAATTATTTTCTGAGTTACAAGTACTCTCTAGCGGTCGGACCTGTACTTAAATAAAGCTATTTCTTTGATGCTTTCATCCTAATTATATTGGCATTGGACATCAAAGCTAATATTTAATATCAAAGCCAAAAACCTATTTATAAACGACTTCTAGTTATGTTAATTAAATTCTACAAAGTTTTTAGGCCACGTTCATTTCCATCATTAACATTTACTTTGAGAAAATCATAATGACCTACTCTTGAAGTTTGTAAAGACTTAGTAAAAACTTCATTAGGTTCATTTAAACTAGTTTTCCAACATTTTGCGGAAACATAACCTCCTTAGCCGAGTTTTTCTCGTGCCGCTATTTTTACGATTTTCCCTCCATTTTCCTTGTAGAAAAGGCAACGGACGCTATTCAGCCTAGTTTGATGAATGCCCTTTTGTGGAAATATAACCTTAAGTTTGAGCTGGCTTCCTAGCGTAGGATTTTTTGCGTTTTGAATAAAAGTTTGGTATTTTTAATGCATTTTCAATTGTGCTAATATCGTGTTAATCTTGATGTTGCTTGTTGTATATCTGTGTAAAAAAAATATACCTGAATTAATTGTCTGCGAATGATTTTAAATTAAATACTTCTTTCTACGAGTATTTCGTTCGTATGAACTCGTATGAGTACAATGAAACCAACATTTCTTCTATTTATTATGAAAACTTATCTTAAATTATAAATTCATGCACGTTAGTAATACACGCCGAAGAATTGTATGCTAGATATTTAATAAAGTTATTGTTTTAGTTTTTATAAGCTTGCTTTGTTGTTTTTCAGAAGTGTGTTTTGCTGTTTTTAATTCTTGAAAAATTACATCGAGATTACATTCCCTTCTAGTATGTGTATATTCAATTTTAAACTTTAAATTATTCATCTAAAACAGAAATTTAAATAGTATTGTTTTACCGACCGGTACAATGCCAAAATGGCCGCACAAAACCTACTTTCAACGTTTTTTCTTCGCTGCCGCAGCTATCGTCCGCATAAATCATGGAATTGGCATAACCAAACGTAACGGGAACCGCGGGGAGATCATTCGTTATGAAATTTAAAACCTCACTCGGAATTTATGACGCCCAGTTGACACTGTGCAGATGTCGAAAGTTTATCGTGCGTTTTTATCTGTGGTATCTATAATGGCGGGAAATTTGACAGCTGTAACTTTGACAAATGAATGAATAGCTAAGTATAAAGTTTTTTATTTATTTTTCAGGTCCTACTGTAAAATGTGCGTTTTCGACTTGTGTCATTATTTATGAATGTACACTGTAGCCTGAGTTAAGTAGTAACATTGTTAAAAACATTAAAATAAAAAACCCGACAGTTGTTTTTTGTTCATAATGTCGTGATTGTAAAAACGTCGTCCCTATGTCGTCCCTACTCCCTATTCCCTATTTGCAAACGCCATTTTTAGGGTTCCGTACTCAAAGGGTAAAACGGGAACCTATTACTAAGACTCCGCTGTCTGTCCGTCTGTCTGTCTCCAGGCTGTATCTCATAAACCGTGATAGCTAGAAAGC
>DWNE01002148.1:0-19641 GCA_018249875.1 Cecropterus toxeus | reverse complement strand
GCCGGGAATCGAACCCGGGACCCACTGCGCGTCAGACCAGTATGGTGACTGCTCCTCCACGCGGGTCGTTAAACCCTTTGTAGTTCGTCTTTGGTGGCACCGCCGTCAAACCCATTTCTGCCGAAAAATTGCGTTAATTGATCAACATACTCCAACTCCATGTAGAAGAGGACGGTATATGTAAGAGAGTGGGCATTCGTATGCTGTAATGTAGAAATGATTCATGCCAAAAATTTTAGTGCTACCTCCCTGGTCTTTTTTTGTTTTTGAGAGGGAAATCTTTAAAAATATATTCCACAACGCGGGAGTGACACTTGGTTATGTAGGATTTTTACCGCTCTAGAACCCCCTGCGGCCGCCCTCGGCGCCGCTGACAAGACTAACAACCACCATGGTTCTACCATCTTCCAAATAAATGCACGCACAAAGGCGGTAGTATAATCTTTGCTCTGTTTAGTAATAAAACTGATAATCACAATCCAATAGTTAGTAATAGTTCAAGTACAATAATTCCTTAGACTGAGAGCAGAGCTTTAAATAAATCATTTAAATAACTGTCTATCTCGGAATTGAAACTGGAAGCCTAATTGTCAGTCTGGTGTGGATACACCGATGTGATGTGTGTCCGCCAATCAGGTCATGTAAAGAGCATACAGTGTATAAACTTGACTATGATTTATTTTATAACGGTATAATATTTAAGGAGTCATATTCCGCCTATAAAGCGCCCACGCGCACAACGCGTTCTTTGAAGTATATAAATTTGTAATGACTATATTTTGGGAATAAAAAATTAAGTCCAATAACTTTCATACGTGTACAAAATTTGATAAATAATTTTGTACCGTACTGATAAAATGTTGAAGTTTTGCTACCACGCAGTATTTAATAAGTAAATTAACATTTGAGGCGATTGTTTTAGTCTTTAGCAATTGCAACGCGTCTGTGATTGAATTCAGATAGGAGGAAAAAAATAAACTAAAATTATCCAATCTCATTTAACTACAAGGAAAGATTAGAGGAGAAGAGTAAGTAAATAAGTATTACAGAGTACTACGAAATTAGTGAAACGCTAAATAGAAAGACTTGATTGTGGCAACAAATTTTATTTCAATATATTTCTTCTCTACCTATGACTAGCATAATAAACATTTGAAATATCTAATAATTACAATCGCTACCTACCTAACCACTACTTTCTACAAGAATATAGTTAAAAGCAAGTATTCATAAATATTTCAGCATCTATTAACATTCTAATGCGTAATTAAAGTGGTACTTAGAATTCTCTGTGAACCTACAAGTATGAATGAAAACGCGTCAAGAGTGATTATAATATACGTTCATAATAGAAGCATTAGCGTATTAGCGCGCCATCTTGAGCCCTGCATTCTAACAAATTAAGTGCTTATTTTATAAATGATACCAATGAAGATCTATTCAGTCTGATTCCTAAATATTATTATCACAAAAAGATAAACTATGAAGAAAGAAAATTAGATCTATTCTCTTATATAATAATACTAACACACAACATTACAACCATTAACATTGGCCGTATTAATTATCTAAGTCACGACAATGAACACCTTGATATAACATGCTTGCATTAGCATACACGCATGGATACGTGACATGAAACTTTTATATTGGTTATAAAATAAACTCATATTTCTATTATACATGACTAATCCACACGAACACTCGACGCGTGTTCATTTAAACCTGCCTACACTTATTTCAAGTTAATTCTACCATCTAGTCGTTTTGAGGGAGTATCTCTAAATCTAATATTATTTTAATTGGTCTAAGGATGAATTTCGATTCTTCGTCATCCCTAACAAAATATTATCAGTAGATGCTGTTGTGGAATTCTGCAAAATGTCCTCTTTACTTTGCATAGAATGGTAATCATTCATCTCCGACCACGCTGGATCGGATTTCGCAATCCTTTTTCTTTCTTTAACTTTTGTATACAACAAAACAGAGACCATAATAAAAAACACAATAAATCCCAAAGTACAACCAACAATTAATCCCAAACGTCGGTTAAGGAACGAAGAAAAATGAAAAACTTTCTTTGGTTTTGGTTTAACTGTGGCGGTTATTTTAAAAGTGTCAAACGAAACACATTCGCTCGAAGGCGATTGCGAAATTAGCATCGCTGCAATATTTCGGCTCATTCTCATTGTTGTGTTTGTCTCGATATCAGTATCATTTACTTTTAGTATTTCTTCTTCTTCTATACTAATCATTTGATCATCGTACAAGGTTATTACACAAACAATATAATTTGTGTTTGATCGTAGATTAGTGATATGAGTGGACATATCACTTTTATCGATATATTTAGATTTTACCTACAAAAAATAAAAAACGCGTAATAGTATTAAAATGAAATAATATTGAAAATGGAAGTGAAGGTAAGATACGACTAGCAATACTTACGTCGGTATCTACATCTTCGTTATAGTACAAAATTTGTAAACCTTTTATAGCTGTACGATTACGAATAAACCAAGATACTGATACAGAATTGTCATTATGTTTATCAATCGATACTTGAGCAATCATAGGAAAGTTACATTTTTCTCTGGGATAGTCATCATTATAACATACCACAGCATTTGGTTTTATTATCTTGGGATGGTCTTGTATCCATGTCCATGTGTTGTTCTTTTGACATCTGCAAATTATGACGTTATCTGAAATTGAAAATGACAATAATTAAATTTGAAAAATACAAAAGCATGGAAATATATGATAGTGAAATGGTATGTTTACCTTTCAACGATATGTCCTGTACGTGATTTTCTATTGAAATCAAAAGTTCAAGTGGTATGCTCTGAAGTTTGTTATGCTCAAGGTCGATTTGTACTATTTTATTAAGATTTTTGAAAGCTGTTACTGATATATATTTAATATTATTGTAACTTAAATACAGGACTGTAAGTTCTTTCAAGTTAATAAGGTCTTCGTTGAGTATATTTTGTAATTTATTGTGAGAGAGGTCTAAAAGCTTTAAATTATTTAAATCTTCATCAAACGATTCCATAGATTCAATATTATTATTAGACAAACATAAAGTACTTAGTTTAGTTAGTCCTCGGAAATGACTAGTCTTAAGATGTGTAATCCTGTTATAGCTTAAGTCTAAGTTTTCTAAGAGAATCAATTTCGAAAATGGACTAATAGATAGTCGCCTAATTTTATTAAATTTCAAGTAAAGATGTTGTAAACTTGTGAATAATTCAAAAGTAATGTCTTCAATATTGCTTAAATTAGTTGAACAAATGTGCAGTTCATACAAGTTGGCAATCAAAGTATTATTGTTGTTTGCGTTTTTAGATGTGGTCCATGAAATGACAGGATTTTTACTAACATCTATATTGATTAAAGAAACCCCAAACTGTTTGTATGACGTCAAAAAATCAAAATTAATTATATCATTATATGAAATGTTTAAATTCTGTATATTCGGAAAGTTTTCAAATATAATAGGTGGTAGATGAATTAATTTATTAAAGCTTATATCAAACAATACAAGTTCTTGTAGCACAACTTTTTTCCTCGATGTAATCGACTGAATTTCATTTTTTCGCAAAATCAAATATTTGAGCTTTGTAAGTTTTTCAAAACCACTTAACTCTATTTTCGGCAATAAATTATCAGCTATATCTAAAGTTTCTAAGTATGTAAAATTATGAAGAGTATTAAAAGGGACATAGTCCAAGAAGTTATTACTAATGTTGAATTCAGAAATAGAATTATGTAGGCCAAACAATTTTGTTGGAGTGGTACTTATAATATTTTGAGCTATGTTCAATTTTAATAAATTCTTATTGTACACAAAAGTATCATCTAAAATATTTTCTATATTGCAATGTTCCATGAGCAAAACTTCTAAGAGTGGAAGCTGTGAAAATGCTTCCACCGGTAGATAGTCAAGAATATTGTAAGACAGTGCCAAGACTTTTAAACCTGAGACATCCAGAGCCAATAAGTCTGTAGACTTTAAAGAATTATTTTTCAATGATAAATATTTGAGATTATTCAAGCCATGAAAAGTTCCGTTTTCAATTAGTTGAATTTCGCAATTATCTAAATAAAGAGTACTTAATGGTAGACCTTGTTGAAAAATGTTTTTATGTAATATCTTTAAGGGGTTGTTAGAAAGATTTAGGCTTCTTAATTTTTTTAATGTATCAAAAGCCATGTCGTAAATATATAAAATTCTGTTACTTGAAACATCCAAGTCCTCTAATTCACTTAAACCAAAAAACGTGTAGCTTGTGATGTTTCGTAAACTATTTTGCTGTAAGTCTAAATATCGTGCTGACGACAGTCGTTGAAAAGAGAAGTCGTCTATTACTGAGATTTCATTTTTATTTAGCTCTAAACGAGTCAAATAGGTTAAATTACTAAAAGTGGTCTTTGTTACAAACTTTAATCGGTTGTTTTTTAAACTAAACTGATATAACCGTTCTTGAGATCTAAGTATGAAATTATTAATTGATGATAATGAATTTGAATTAAGGTATAATGTGAGCAAATTCGATTTACCTTTGGGTAAAATATCAAGTAATTCTACTAGATTATTGTTATGTAACGTTAAGAACTTTAAATGTGCCATCAGAGTAAATGTACCGAACTCAATAAAGTTGATTTTATTGTGGTCTAAGTATATTTCTTCCACTTGTAAGCAATTACGGAAATGATGCTTCAAAATGGTTTTGAGTCTATTATTATTCATTTTTATGTCATTTAATTGTACTAAGGATTCTAAAGTGTTATTATTTAAGTCACTAAAATTATTATTGTCTAATCTTAATGTCTTTAGGTTTCTGGTATTCATTAATATATTATGTGGCACTTGATTCAAATAGTTAAAATCTAGATGCAACTCTTCTAAATTTTCTAAATCACTAAAACTCTCACTATTTATGTTGTTAATACAATTTTTTTCTAAGTGTATCTTACTTATATTACTTGAATTAAGAAACGAATCGATTGGCACTTCCAATATATTATTATGACTTAAAAATACTTCTGTGAGAGACGGCATGTTGCAAAGTAGGCCATGAATATGATGTAAATGATTATGGCTTAAATCTATAAACTCTAATAGTTTATTATTCTGAAAGAGATTAGTGTTCAAAATCTTAATCCTGTTATGGCTCAAATCCAAAGATTTTAAATTAACAAGGGAATAAAATGCCCGGTAATGAATACCGTTAATGAAATTAAAATGAAATGATAATATCGTCAGGGACGGACTAAATTTAAGGCAGTCTTCCGAAATAAATTCAAAATTATTTGAGTCTAGATCTAAATATTCCAGGGACATTAAATCAGAATTTTCAACAGAAGGGAAAGAAGACATTTCATTCCATGCTAATCGAAGAGACCTCAGATTTTTTAATTTTGAAATTGAAACTATGGGAAATGAAGTAAGATTATTTTCGCTTAAATCAATTTCAGTAAGCGTTTGTTCTACACCTGAAAAAGCTGCTTCTGAAATATATTGAATCATATTCCCTTTTAAATTAAGTTTCATTAAAGGAAGAGAGTAAAAGCTGTAACTCGGTATTTCTTCAATGTAGTTCGAAGTGAGCTCGATCGATATTAATTTCAGCATGCCGGAGAATGCCTTTTGAGGCATAACCTTAATTTTGCTGGATACAATGCTTAACGTTTCAAGGCACTTCCTGAGCGGCATAAAAGTCTCATCATCAATATCTCTTATGCTCGTTCTTGATATAAGTATATGTTTGATGCAAACTCCTTGTGGTATAAAATGTGGTCCCAAAGCTTCTTCACTGCCGTCGAGGTCATACACAGTAAATGAGTGTACATTAGATACACTCTTGAGAGCATTTTTAATATCTTTAGCAGATGTATCTTGGCAATCAAGAAATAAAGCTGAAAAGCACAGTAATGTGTTGATCACGAATGCATGACGTATTATCAAGCATATATATCAAATATATATAAAACTTTACCATTTTCAAATGTATAACATGAGCATTTATTATTTCTAATCACGTCCGAGCAACCCAAGGTATTTTGAGCTCGGAAAATGGGGGGTAAAACCAATAATATTGAAATAATTTTAAATACATTGTAATTATTCTTCTTCCTTGCTTCAAAGCATAAAATCTTTTTCATAATTACATTATTATATAGGTGTGTTTTTCATATCATCAACCTGTAACAAAAATAAAGATATAAGTATAATGTTACTAAGTTAAAAAGTCAAAATTATAGTTCACATTTGCGCTTGCTTTATTAGCTAATTGTAATATGAATAAGATGATCCACCATCTTTAGATATACAGCTCTGATTTAATTTTAACCGAACTGAAACGATTCTTGGTGTTAATACAAACGAAATATATCTGTAAAGCAAAAGAGATAACGCTCATAATCCTTCAAACTGAAAGCTATTCAAAATACTTATTTCTTTTCATACCTAATATCGATTACAATGTCAATAGTAAGTACTTATAGTAATATGTACAGGGTTATATAAAGGTATTCGAGTCACGCGACGTTTCGTGACCAAATAGTAGGTGGGTAATACAATAACGTCAACAAAATTATGAAACAAAAGGTAATCAACTTTTAAGTTTCAGTTGAAAATAATAAAATTATTGTAACGCTTGTTAAATAACACTACAATTTGAGTATTCACGAACAAAAACCAAAATATACTCAACAATGTTCCGTATTATGAAACGTTAAAACGAGTATATACTCAAAATTAAATTTTCAGACATTTACTTCATCAAAGTTATAAATTATGTCATTAAAATCTACCCGAACATATTTAATTCAGATGCACCGAATGGTAAGCGGATTCACCTTCATAAATTTAAATTAAAGAGTAACTTTGACGCTCGTTAGTAAATATTTATGCCACTAACCGCTTCATAATGATACTCTGCTCTGTAACTATAGTACTTATCACTTCAATATAAAGAGTATGTAGAGATCTCGCTGACTCTTGACACGGTTTTGATGCCGACATAACTACCATATCACCACATATTGCGAAGTAAACATAGCGTTTGCGAGTTCGTTAAATCCACACGAAATTCTAAAATTAGTTATAAAGCCACGTGTGCCAAAACAAAACTTTCTCAAAACTAAATTGTGTACTTACCTATAAAGCTTTCGGTTTGCTGACACACGGCTCGAGCTAATTATAAACAGAGTTATCCTTTAGTGTTTAGAGTTCATTTTTGTGACGCAACCACCGTTCATGGGAAAAGACGAGTGCGCCTGTCCTAAAAGTTCACCACACGAGAAACAAGCGGAATTCCAATCACGATTAAGTTTTTATCAGTTCCAGAGGATTAAATGTGTTTTATCGCGCAACACAGAACGCCTGAGGTCATTAGAAAGCTCGACAGAAGACTGCCGCGGCGGCGCGCGCTGTGTAGGTCACCGCCGTTGTTGCGGCACCCCCGACCCACTATTATTATACTTTTATGACGAATCGGATTTTGCTACCCGACCACCTTTGTGATGTGTACAGCTTATCTTACAAGTTTAGTTTCTATTTGTGATTCGATCGATTCTGTCACAAGGAATACGGGATGACGGCGGCGCTTTGACGCGATGCAGATATACGGAAAGTGTTTGCGGACCCGGTTTAGTAAACGTTTACTTTTATTTGTTTGTTTAGTAATCAAATAGTTATGATGAATTATTTGTATGTTGATTTTACAAACGTTTGAATTTTAAATATCTTTTGTTGTACAATTTTGCACGTAAAGTGTAAAACCTTGAACTGAATGGCTATTCAAGGCTTTAAAATTCCCGTGCCAGAGGCAGTGACGCAATGAGCTGGAACGCTAACTAAGCGGCAAGTTTCTTTCTCGGCCCAAATGGCATTTTATACAACAGAAAAATAGAACAGAAACATTTCATGATTAACAACTTTAGAATGCATATTTTATAATTGTGATCATTTACTCTATACATTTTATTTACTTCAACATTGTTTTAATAATCAAGATTTTTCGTAACTTCAATCTACCGCTTCTAAATATGTTTCTATTTTTTTTATTTTATAAGCGTTTATTTGACTTGTGTCGTTCGTTTATCGTTCCAGCTCAAAATTCGTTATTCGTTTTTCAAGCATTTGCTGGCATCCAAATGAGATACATTTTGGCAAACCTATATAGCTTTGGTGGCAATGCAATTAAGGCGGATTACGAAGCTGCTTTGACGATAGTGACCGAATGTAGCTATAGGATTAATTATTTGACAAATTATAAGATCATCATATTAATTTCATCGAATTGTTTTAATTATCTCGATAATTATACACTTTTAACTATACACTACTAACATTTTTATGTGAGGCGACCATCTCAGTCCTCGGGAGTAGCAACGCATCTGTGATAGATTTCATATAGTACCACTGTTCTACATGAATTTGCTCACAAATGTCCATGGGCGGCAGTAACCATTTACCATCAGGCGGGCTGCTTGCTCGTTTGCTACCTCATAGTTATAAAATAAAAAAAATAGATGGGGTACGAGATCAGACGAGTAAACAAGAATGTAATAGGATCTTCAAGGCTATATTTAAAGTAAAAAGTCGTTTAACTTCAAGTTCAACAGTTTATAAGAGAAAAGTTGTTTTAAAAAGATTTTCTACGTTTATATTCAAGGTCTAATGAGACTCGCTTTTACCGCATAAAACTGTTTTCATCTGAATGGCGCGAATATTGTACGTGCGGCGTTTCCACTGCGTCTTTAAAGGTAGCAAGGCTTTAACGATCCGGAGGTCTCGTTAGCGCTCTATTCCAGGTTGGTCAAGGATATCCTTATACACGGGTAAAACATTTATAGTAATAAATATATGGAGTTTATTTTACAATTTGACTTTTAGTTTTGTTAGAACCTTCAATCCTCACAGGCAAAATGTATGTTTTAACCAAGAGTGACTTCTAGTGAAATTTATATTTGATTTAAAGGCAATTTGTTCTTTATTTTAAAAGAGTTAAAATAATTTACATGTTTTCTTGGTAAATAAAATTAAATTTGGTCATTATTTTTTTTTATAACGTCCAAGAGCCAATTTAAAAAAATTAGAAGTTTTACGTTTACAAATATATTTTTTTCATGTGTACACACAAAAAGCTGTCTAAGATCATTAAAACATACGTTTATTAAAATAACATACAAACACTCGATTAGATCGTATATCTGAAATAGTTTTTTTTGTGTTTTTGAGGGTAGTAACTTTATTCGATTATTTACAATAGTTATTATATTAAATAAAAGTTCAAAATAAATAAAAAATAATAAAAATAAATAGAAATCAAGCATTATTTGTATATCAAAATATTTGTTCGACAGAATAATTGCAACTATTAAGGCTGACTGACGCTAGGCTCTAGTGCTTGAGTTGGTAAACCATCTTGTCGCTTATTATATGCTATTTAATCCAGTCAAATAAGGTCTGATTTTTTTTTGCATTTTTGTTATAATTACTGAATTCAGATGATGCAGGGTTTAAGTTCATCCCTTAATCTTAAAACCACCCTAACTCACTTAATTTTGATCGGAAAAAGACACAAAACCTTTTCATGTAAAATTTTAAGCTCCACTATAACTTTTTGTCAACAGGAAAAGATTTACACATCTTTTTTGTATTACAAGAACTACATTATACCAAGAATGAAAAATTAAATGTCCAATTTTTTTATTTCAAACCTTATTTAAATGGACTGTATTGTATAGTTGTTTACGCAGCGATCATGCATTCAACTTATAAATAGTTATTATTTGCATCCGGTATGCTTGTGTATGTGCGTGCGTTTATGTGTATGTGTTTGTTTGTGCGTTTGCGTGTGTATGTGTGTGTGCGCGCGCATGCGTACGTGTGTGTGTGTGTGTTTGCGTGCGTGTGTACGTACGAGTGTGTTCCTGCGCGCGCGCGTGTGGGTGTATGTGTGTTCTTATTGTATGAGCGTTGTGTGTGAGTATGTGTATTCGATGTTGATACTATATCTAATAGGTTTTACAATTAGTTTTGTACATTCTTAGTATTTATTTTTCCTAGACAGCAGTTTTGACGTTCGTGTTACTATGTAATCACTAAAGTTATCAGTTGCTTAAACGATGCTAGCTAATGAGTGGTCTACCTAAATACCGCCTTGAAGTGCAACCCGTCAGTGCAGTAAATTCAGCTATGTTCCGTCGCACTGTCAGATTCAGACGAATCTAGGTCACTAAGGCTATCCATTATCATCTGATAGGTTTCAGCTAACGAGAGGCCCTCGAGACTTTCGTTGGATTTTAATTATAAACGGAATTCTACGGAATATTATATAATTTTAAAATAAAGTACTCGTAGCATTGAAGTCGGAATAATGTCAAAATTATTAAGCCTTGTCATGATATATACTCATAAAATATTTCCACTTTTTGTTTTTTTGTTTTGGTGTATCACCACGGCATATAACGACAATACAGCTCTTCTCTGTTTAAGACTGTACTTTTTTATAAGATTGAAGTAGCCAACGAGTATTCAGTCCACGTGATGCTAAGTAGTTACTGGGGCCCATGGACATCTGTAAGCAACTTCATATAGAACATACAGTGAAGTCACATGTGAAGTCATCACTGATGCGTTGTGGAGGACCGAGGACTGAGATGGTCGCCTAATATATAAGTGAGCCGGCAACCATAGTTCTCCGTAGTTATATTATCTATACGAGTAATCTACAATCACCATATAGATTTTAATATGTTACGGGTAGTCACGGGTACTCACTAAATTCCGCGACAATATTAGTCCAAAATCATCGTATAGATTGCTGTCATGTTAAAACATCGTGACAGGTACTCATAACTCATAATGATTTCTTCGCCCAGACTAAAGATTTTTACACACAAAGACAAATACAAAACTACCAGATACAGAGCATTAATCTAAATTCATCATTCAGGTAGCTGTCTGCCAGGGGAATGAAGCGCTCCGCGGGTCGTCATCCTCCTCATAGGACAAAGTGAATTGTTAAATGAGTCTGACTACATGCTCGTTTGCTATTTACAGTTCATAAAAGATAGCTGACACGGAACACCTGGCAGATGTGAAACATCGTGTTCGTACAAGTAATATGCATAAAAGTCAAGATTGGCAGGAACAAAATAAAAAACATATACAATAAAATAAGTATGATTATTTTTTGCAGAAAATAATGAGTATTTATTTTATAAATATATATTTTCATTACATAGAAAAATTCTATATAATTTTCAAGTTCTGCATATATATTATACAGTCTATATGTAGTAGTGTGTACGGTGTGGCGAACTTGTCGCCACGGTAAGCGTCGCCACGCGAACGATCAAGTTTACTTGCGCCTATGGATGTTTCACATCAAAAATAAACTACTCTACAAGTTTGTAAATTCATTAAAACAATGTAAGTTTGTACAATGTTTAACGCAATAGATAAATTTACATGACGAGCCATTTTAGATATTCGCTTTTCTAAAAGATAAATTCTGGCGCAGTTGCATTTGTGCTAATTTAATTTGAAATAGATTTATGCATGCACCTCCATGGTTTTCAATTTATGCAGAGATTTAGATATTTTATGGTGCAACCGTGCATGCAACCGTGATTCATATTTAATGTCTACTTATACCATTGAATTGTCTGTTTATTCACCCAAAGAAACATTTAATATATTTCTTTTCAATTACTTGTTCAGACAATCGTATCACTGAAATCGGACAACGGCCTGCGTAAAACATAACTACATATCCCATTTTAACAATATTTTGAAGATACTTACAAACACTTTTGTATCGCTAAATAGGTGATAATATTATAAAATTTTGTTGTTTTTTAAAGTGATTCTTTTTAATCACCATGTTATTCATGTTAATAGTGTTCTAAAATGCCATATGGCATAAAAATCAGTTACTTTAGTGCTCTAATTATTAAAAAAAAGAAAAAAAATAGCGACAATTTTCATCACTATCACTACTAAGGGTTAAAATTATAATGTACCTTTCCATTCATTCATGTAGTAAACAGTTCATTTCGTAGATGTATTGTGGATGTAAGTAGGTTGACAAACATTAATCACGTGCCTACTAGACTACCAGCTTATTCGCACACTGAATAGGCTGCTGTAAAATTTAACACTTTTGTTATTGTTGTGTTGCACACGCATTGTATATAAAATACAAAATATAATAATGCTTTTTTTTGTATATTGGCGAGAACTTATCATGTTTTCATTTATCAAAGTGCTAAGATGTCTTTTCATAGTATTGCGATGCAGACTTAAGTATTGCTTATAATGCAGTTCATTTTGTAGTTCTTCAGAATAAATGTTTTTATTATTTACTTACTTGCTCATGCCAAAGAAATGGACATACAAATAAACATACATACCTACATACATACGCTCAAAAAACATTACCCTCCTTCTGACAGATTCGGGTAATAAATATTAACAAAGATTGCTAAAGTTTATAACGTAGTCGTAAACGCAATCCTTTTTTTGTATATCTCAATATATATATGTAGCTACCGAACGAGTATGTAGCTAACCGGATTGTAAGTGATTACTGCCGCCCATGGACATCTGTAAGAAACTTCATATAGAACAAGGGTTTTGTCTGGAGCCGATCACAGGTGCGTTGCTACTCCCGAAGAATGAAATGGTCGCCTCACATACATATAAGTGAGCCAATTGGTTCTGATATCATAAATTTTCATTATTCATTCTAGATTTTTGTTTTATGAGATCAGATAGATAGACGTAATAGGATTTGGATTCTCGGTCTAAAACGTAATCTAATAACGATATTTTAGTACCGCTATAACTGAATGGTTTCTGAATCATATCCGATATTTCTTATGAGATTTATTTGAGATTTAATATCGAATTTATATGACGAGTTGTATGATAGTGATTTGATTTGACTGGTATTTAATAATTTGAGTATTTTATACGTTTTGACAGCAAATATACGAAAAACTATCTTGGTTTTTCTATGGACATATTTTTACTAGTTGCTTGTTTATAGAGTATTTTTTATGGAAGTAGGAATTGATTAAGAGGTCATCTACTAATAAATAGTATTGTGTAATATATTTTCTATAGGGTTCAACTAAAAACGTGCATGCAATCCAACTGATGGTAAGTGTTCGTTGCCGCCCATGGACATGTACATTCAACTTCATAGAGAACAGTGTTTCTGCTGGAAACCGATTACAAATATGTTGACTCCTAGTAACAGGGATGGTCGACTTATATGTAAGTCAGCTAGTGTCACCCTTTCAAATGAAAGAACTGCTTTACGCTAGAAACCGGTGGGGCGATTATACCTCGAGGAGTAGATACTTATTCGTGTTCTTATTTTCTTAAACAAACAATACGAGTCCTACCAACTTTTAATGTCTGTATTTGAAAATGAAACCAAACCTAATTTAGGTCAATTATAGATTGTTTTCGACTAAAAGATACTAAAGATAGAACATCGTCGAAAACAGCGCCAATACAAAACTTTTCCTTTTTTGTATTGAAAGCATAGAAAATGGGGCTTATTTTTAACTCCAAATCGTTCCATTTGCATTTACAGGTATGTTTATATGTTATATGAATTGAATTGAATTAAAATGAAAATAGTTTATTTTCTCTCACAAAGAAGATCTTGGGCAAAGGTACAATGATTTAAAACACTTGAATATTTCGAACCTTACGAAGTGAGAACCTGGTGCCTATTATATGATATATGTTATTATATCCCATGTATTTACCGAATTCGAGCCGAGTGTACAGTATCAGTATTTCCGTACGCGCTGTCACGGGCGAGGCATTACAGAGATACTACGCAGCATAAATTTACAGTAGGTTTGTGTATTAAGCAGGCTTTTATTTGTTGAGTCACGCGTAGCTGAAAGCCTCCTTTTTCCTTGTTTAGAAAAGGATATCACATAATCTTCTTTTACGTTTATCTTTTTTATTTTAGGGTATAGAGCGAATTGGTGTGTTTTTGAGAGGCGCTTAAGTTTTTTTGTGTATGTAATGTATTTAATACAAATTATATCGGTGTTAATTAACGACAATTAACTTGAAAACCTAATTCTTTACTTCACACTTCATAAACAGAAGTGGATATGAATATTTGAATAGAGTTGAACGAAGCATTAAAATTTGCGCGATCGCTCAAATCTTATCGCGCAAATAAATATTATATCGGTGCGTATATCTCGGAAATACTTTTGTTTTGCGTACAGTATTCCCCTACGAATCCGCAAGGCGGTTCGTATGTTATGTATAGCGGTTGTAATTTCCTTTTGTGGTAGTCGTTCGTTAAATTTTCACCGGTCGGCAGGGTCAAATGCGCACACATCAGCCGCTGGCGAGCTTTATAATTTAATTTAAACCGGATATTTCACTCTCATAAATAAAGCAATGCAAACTAAATCTACGTTAAGTTTATATTCGGAGCGCCGGTTTAATGGAACCGCCGTCGTGATTAACAAATAAATTATACTGCTTTAGCATCGTGTACGTCATTGTTAGGTCGTGAAATAAGTGTGCTTTGTAACTTAATGGGCTTGGAGGTTAATGGATCAGATGATATTTCAGTTAAAGAAAGCAGAATATACGTGTGTAAACTTTAAAAATATATTATTGTTGTTTTGTATTATGGAAATAGGTAACAAGCATACATCCCACCGTGGCTTAAGTCCTTCACAGACACTTATAATCATTCCTAAGAAGATTGAAGTAGACAACAGTGCGATAGGGTTGTGTAGCTCGCGAGTGAGTAATAGAAAAGATATATATCCTTACCAAAGAGCTAATCACTCTTCGGCTCAGACGGTTTTGAATTATATCTTTATATCTGAGTGATATGGACGAATCGATTGAGGTGAATGAAATGAATTAAGATACGTGGCATAGTTGCCAACATTACTTTTAACATGAACATGAATTTGTGTGCCGTTGCTGGCTTCGGAGTAGAACTATAAAGAGTTCTGTCAATATAAAGTTAATTAGAATGTTTTCTGAAGTAATCTACATTTGCATTCACTCATTGGCAAGCACGTGGGTAACTTGGACAAAGGTAAACTTTACCTTGATTTTTTTGAATTGAACCTTTCACAGGGGTATATATGAATGTACATATATGAGCGTATCACGCATGACAGCTTGCTCAAATAAAAGGGTATCCAATATCGTGCATTGTTCAACATATTTATTTTTGCTTGTTGACACATTTTAAAGTTAGACACTACGACTACTGTAACCTATTTTGGAGTCAAAAACTGGACAAGTTATTTTATCACGCCTTGGATTCTTTTCGTGGAATACATTTATCTTACTTCACTTACGAAACTTACGTGTAGTTTTAAACCACGGGGTAAGTGATGTTTTTTGTTTAAAAAAAATAAATTGGTGTGTTTAAATCAATAATTTTAAACCTAAATAAACATTTTAAAACACATCCATATTGCCCTTGAGTGATCTGATAAGTGCCTTTCACTTATCCCCTACCCTGCAGTCGAGTGTAATCGCATGCGTGAGAAATTTTAGTCGACGGAAAAAACGTTACAATTTAATAATAAAAGTTTGCGTGTTTAACATTTGTTATTTATTGCATACAAAATATCTACTCTATGAAGTATTATTAGATTTTAAAGTTATGTTATTTGATCGTGGGTAAAATCAAGGCTCAGCTATTTAAAAATTAAAGTATGTCTTTAAACGAAAAAGTATGTCTTAAAACTGAAAAAATATTGCATTATTAACTTACATATAAATAAATGTAGTTCCTTCAAATGGCTTAATTAGAACCTACCATAATTGATGCAACCGTTATATTTTTATTTTATTTTAAAGATTAAAGATATTTCTCATACTCTTCATATGAAATAAATAGTCTTTGCACCATATTTGTCAATATTTTGCAAGTTTTATGTGAAGAAAATCTTAAAACCGATATTCGGTATTAAGAAATAGCTTTTTATAGAATGGGAATTCAATAAAAGTAATGTTATTTGGCCTGAAATGTACAGAAAACTCACGTAAACAGATTCTTGGCAAATGTTTCACTTAAGGCGTTAACAGAGCCCCGATTTGTGAACGTGATATCCACTGGGCGGTCGTTCAACGTGACCGAAGCAAGCTCGTCTCGTGTTTGTATTGAATATCGAGTCTTGCGACTATGCGACTTGAATACTCGCCAGACTACTGAAAATGTTCGTCGTTCGATAGTGTGACAGTTACCTTATTGTTAGATTAAATTCTTAAATCTTTCTACCAAAATGCCACATGTTACTGAATTAGAGAAACAAGATATTTATCACATAATTTATGTCATAAACATTCAAGGTAAGATACCAAAGTAATTTTATTGCTGTGTTTGACATTTTCTTTTTCTTGTTCTTGTTTTATTACACAAGAATTATGAATTATTACTGCGTACTATCCTTGTAAGCTATCGTAGATTATCGGGACTATTATAGATTCATTTATATTGCTAGCTTTTTTGTGCGTATTGGTGATCAAAATTAATAAATAATTTTATAAGACGCGGTTGCCTGTCTCCTAAAGTTAACCGCTTTATCAATTGCTACGACATGTAAAAGAAACAGAAATGATATCAATTACTTACTTTTGACGTGACAACGTCTTATAATTCGATGGAGCCGGCTGCACGCACCAAAAAACATGAACTCATGCGGCGTTACCTCGCTGAGTTCGCTCTGAGGCGTTCCATTTAAGGCTTGAAGCGCGAGCGAGAGCGCGGACGAGCGACAAAGATGCACAATCGGCCGCGTTCGGCAGCGTTCGACATCCGTCTCTCTCCTACTTGAGTGAGCGATGCGTCCGCGTGGACAGCTGCTATACAATAATTCATTCACATGTTTTCATCTATACAACATATCTATCAAACGAATAAAATTAAAATTTTCTTTTGAAAAATGCAACGAAATATCAGTATTTTCTTATGACGTTGTCACGTTCAACTATCGTCAGTAAACCGACTTTACAGACAACCGATTTTTTATCAGATTGTAGTGGCAGGCGAACATGCACTCCATTTGATGGTGAATGGTTACCGTTGCCCATGGACATCTGTAATCCAACATTAGTCACATTTTTGTTTAGTCACAAAAGCGCTATTTTTGAGGACTAAGTTGGATGTCCTCGGATACTTATGTCCCCTTCAAACTCTTCAGCAAACCACTAACTAACGAGCATGTGCACCTGACAATAAGTGTTCATTGTCAACCATGGTCAGCTATAAGCAACTTTATCTATACTAATATTATAAAGCTGAAGTTTGTTTGGTTGAACGCACTATTCTCAGGAACAACTGGCTCGAATTAAAAAATACTTTTGTTTTAAATAAGCCATTTATTGAGGAAGGCTATAGGCTATCTAGCAAGGTATCTTTGCTTGTATTTCCTATGTGATAGTGGGTGAAATTGCGGGGCACGGCTAGTATAGGATAAAGGAGATCCCTTATGACTTAAGTTACCTGAAATCAACCACAGGTTCATTGCTTATACAAAAGTGAGTTTATTTGTTTCATGCTGTTAAACTTCAAATTTGCTAGGTGGTAGAACCAATGTAGTTCCACCGGGGAAGTACTACCGCCACACCTATTTCTAGCGTGAAGCAGTTCTTGCGGAAGATGGAAGGGTGTGGTTGCCGGCTCACTTTTATATGAGGCGACCATCTCAGTCCTCGGGAGTAGCAACGTATCTGTTATCGACTTCATATAGAACCCCTGTTCTATATGAGGTTGCTTACAAATGTCAACCACTTACAATCAGGTGGGCTGCTTGCTCGTTTGCTACTTCATATTAATAAAATAAAATAAATTTCAAATTTTGCAGCTTAACTAAAGTTAGGTATATTGTGTTGCGTTTGTAGTGAATGCGCTAATTTCAGTTGCATACCAATTCATTTTAGCTCACTGCGCCAGAAGGAGGGTTGTAATATGTATGTTTGTTTGTATGTAGGTAATTATGTTTGATGTATGTATGTTCATTTCTTCTGTTCATAGTTAAAAAAATTGCGGCTGTAATTTGAAAAAAGGGGAAATGGGCGACATGTTTTATTATAATAACAATATGTGTATAAAATAAAGGCTGTAGATTATTAGAAAAATATATCTATCTATCTATGAGCCTTTGAGAATCCACTGCTGGACATAGGCCTCCCCTAATCGGCGCCACTCCGACCGGTCCAGAGTTATCTGCATCCAGCGGTTACCCGCCATCTTCTTCAAGTCGTCAGTCCACCTGGTCGGGTGGCGCCCTACACTCCTTTTGCCCAGACGTAGTCTTCATTCGAGGACTCTTTTACCCCATCGAACGATGTGGCCTGCACATTGCCACTTCAGCTTACTAGTTTTGACAGCTATGTCGGCAACTTTCGTTCGCCTACGGATAAATATATACATTACAATAATTTTATGTTACTTTTTACGCAAACTCCTGAAAAGCATTGAATTTAATTAACGATTACAAAAACAATACACCTATCTGATTGTTTATTTCAGTCTTAGCAGTCGGGTCTTTTGTTATATATATATTTTTAAAGTTGTTAGAAAATTTATTGCTTTTAAATTTCTGAATATATAAAAAAAAGTTAAAATATTTCTTGTCATATTGTATGCTTTTTAAACGCAGGTCACAGTTAGTAACCTATATCCGAAGTAAGTATTAATTAATAATTAAGGTACAGAGCTAAGGTGAATGTTTGACCTCTCTAATTATAAAGTTTTGCTATGCACGCGCATCAAGTTATTAGCGTACACCGTTAACTAGCTGAATAGCTTATGCTACCGAAGTGTAAAATAGATCTAAATCCATAGGTAATCTGAGTAGATTGCCAGGTGGTAGAACCTATGTAGTTCCACCGGGGAAGTATCACCGCCACACCTATTTCTAGAATAGACCCAGCCATTTAAAGACTACCAAAATATGTAAAAAAATGCATAAAAAAATGGAAAAACCGAGAAAAAGGCGAAGAAAAATTCCGACGCCATAAGCACCACAATCGTGTCAAGAATCCATATTTTTAACCGACTTCCAAAAAGGAGGTGGTTCTCAATTCGTCTGTATTTTTAACCGACTTCCAAAAGGAGGAGGTACTCAATTAGTCTGTTTTTTTTTTATGTTTGATACATCGAAAGTTGTAGTTAGAGTGAACCGTTTTTGACTATTTTTTTTTTATTTGAAAGGTGTTGCTCGTCGTAGGGTTCCATTTTAATTTGGTTTATTTCTGACAAGGGCGTCCATGAGAAAAACGCATAAGTCTGAAATTTGCATAAAGGATGTGCTCGCCAAATGGACAAATAACTCAGCTTTTACGGATCCGATTCTCATGAAACTTGGAATGAACATTAGGTATGAAGGATGGAATATTATGATGAAAATTTTACTGCTAGCCTCAATCATAGAAGTTAGCCATTTGGTGCTTAGGGATATATAATAAGGTTACCAATCAAATGTATATGATGAAAATTTTGACCTTCAAATCCTCAACCCTGACGATGCAGGGGTACCCAAAGCCTAAACCGTAGAAGTTAGCCATTTGGTGCTTACGGATATGTAATAAGGTTACCAAGC
>DWNE01002147.1:0-19646 GCA_018249875.1 Cecropterus toxeus | reverse complement strand
TTTTCACTCGAGTAACGAGTGTGTCTAATCCACTCGAGTGACTCGAGTAAAAACCTGACTCGAGTCGCATCACTACTTTGTAGAGATCTATCAATATTATATACGAAGACTGTATATCAAACAAATCATATAATATATATCAGACTCAATTTAAGTGTACATTTTATATTAATAAATAATTTTAACGTGGAATTATTGAAATTTAAATTATAAAAACTTAATGCAGTAAATTACCACAAATTCTTGATATTATAATTTCACCAGTAATTCTTGTTTCTAATAATAATACAGTCTTATTAAGGTTAAACCAATTTTCATATCAAAACACAAGATGGATTCAGCGATTCCATTATTCCCACGAGCCCGTGCACTGGCAATTAATAGAGATTTCCTGCGACTCAGCGGCAGGAAGATTGATCGCCGTCTGCCATCTTGTGACGGTAGCCGGTAATTTTTCGAAAATAAATGATGGCAACGTGTTGACGGGCACTACCTGACCTAGTTCGGTAATTATTTATACCGCCGACGTAATAACTGCTAAGGTTTCTGTAAGCCTAGCACAGATACTAGGGTTGCCAAATACAATATTAAAAAATATCATACTAGTTATACTAGTTCATACCACTTCATACTAGTTCATACTAGTATTATAAAGACGAAAGTATGTAAGGATGTATATATGTTTGTTACCATTTCACGTAAAAACTGTTAATCAGATTTGTATGAAATTTGGCATATTTACTGTTCATAACCTGGATGAACATATAAAATACGAGGTAAACGACCGAAACTGACGAAGCTGCAGGAAAATGAAGTTTTTAGATCACTAAAGAAATTTTTTCAACCTTTCTTAACCGACTGCGTTAGAAGAAGGGTAATGTTTTTCGAGCGTATGTATATGTATACAGACAAAACGGCTTGACGGATTGTGACGAATGACACATCATTAGAATCGTCTCACTTTGGAAAGTGACATAGGCGTCACATAGTGACAATTCGAAAGATATATCATTCGTCACAATCCGTTAAGGCGTTTGGACTGTAGCGTGTGCCAAAGAATTAGACATACATACATACGCTCGAAAAACATTACCGTCCTCCTGACACAGTCGGGTGAAAACGCCTACTTTCGTACTTAATTCAAATTGAATACATATGAAATGTACGAGCTGGCAACATTTGTCGCTATACCAAGAAATTTCAATGCATAATACGCCTGTTATGAACAATATGTGAACTTTCCTATTGTTAGCTGTATTTGAAGACAAGTTGAATACGGAACAGTGGACTGCTACAATCAGCAACTGTTGTATAGAATTTCCAGTTCTGGCACTAATTCAGATGTTTGAACAAATTAATAACACTTTGAATTGAAGGAAACAATATTTCAGCTAAAGATCACGTTCATTTTGATCGATCGCAGTTATGAAATTTCTTACCTGACTGAATGGCGTGAAGTTTTGCCAATGAGTTAGTAACTTTCGGTAATAGTTTCTCGCAGCACACCCTGTGCCTGTAATTTTGGACTAATATAAGGTTTCATGTAAGTTTTAATGATAAAATTTCGTTAAAATAGGCGTTGATGAACGGATTAAAACATCTGTTATAGATATTTCGAAAATTTCCATAGACAAAGGTAAAGCTTTAGAATCTAGTGGCCTACATACTTCGCCTACATAGATATTTGTTTGAAACTAATATTTTTTTTTAAATTGAAAAAAGGTCGATGATATTATAAGTACATATAGAAAGCTCCCGAAAATAATATAAGCGAAACGACAGTAGATTTCATATAATTGCGTTGGTAATCTGCATTTGAAAAAGCCTTCACGCCTGGCAGATTTGAAACATCGTGTTCATTCAAGTACATATTACTTGCTTTAACACGATGTTTCAAATCTGCCATAAAAGGCACGGTTGCGAAAGAAACTAATATACATAGAATACTGAAAATAACGCCATCTACGAACAGTACCCCGCACTTAGTCGGACTAACACCTCAGCTCGCTTAGTTTTGTACGATATTTAATAGTTCTAACAATGTACAACAGATGGCGCAACTATAAATAATCTAGTGTCGCCACGCCTACAATAAGATTTACTTGCACCTATGGATGTTTGAAATCAATAGTATGTAATAATACTTTAACAAACAATGCATAACTTAAACCAGTGGGTGTTAATCGTAGATCAGCCTTTTGAGATCTGCTGCTGTCCATCGGCCTCCCCTAAATAGTGGTATTACCAATCATGTCACCACACTTGAATGCGTATTGGTGTCCGCGTTGTTGATGTTACACAGAATGCAGCTGTTCATCTCCTGGATTTTGTCGCCTCCTACAACATACACAGGAAAAGAATTAGTATTAATTCAGACCGATACCGCAAGGAATAGATCATTTAAAGCGCTAAAAAATCGGTCAAGTGCGAGTCGAATTTGAATTCGAATCTATAAAACCGACAAAAAAGTCACGTTTTTTGTATATGAGCCCCTTAAATATTTTTTTATGTTTTATGGGTTTTATTTGTTGTTATAGCGGAAACAGAAATACAGCAGCTGTGAACATTTAAACTGTCTAGCTATCACGGTTTAGTAGATACAGGCTGGTGACAGACAGACGGACAGCAGAGTCTTAGTAATAGGGTTCTGTTTTACCCTTTGGATACGAATATAAAAATAAGTTATAGAAGAATACTAAGAAAAAGTTCAAAATTGATTCCTTAGCGGCCGAAATGAACTAAATCGTGTACGATAAAAATGCACCATCAAGCCATATTTCAATTACACCTCGCTCAGCATAATCTAGGAATGAGTTACGGAAAACTTCACCGAGAAACTTCCCAACTAGACGCCTCGAAATAATTTACAATTCAGACAAATTGGAAATGCCATGAAGTTTCACTGGAACTTTTTGCCGGTGTTTTAAAGTTGGGAATTTTGTTCGCTTACGTTTACATGAAACTGTTGTTATTTGAGCAACTGAAATAAATCGCAAGGAAGCGGGCTGGAATGGTCTGAAGTTAATTCAGTTACTGGAGTTAAATAACATTCTACAACAACTAAATTGTTATTAAAAACAACAACTAAAATAAATTACCTATTATAAAAATAAGAAAATCAGAAACTGTAACTAAAAGCGAATAAAATATGTACATGTTCATAAAATATATCCCTTCGTCCCTTTTTTCTTATTTCTGTTCTTAGGCGTCATATTTTAAAATTATATACGTAGCCTACGCCACTGTGACGTCTGTAAAGCTTCCAATGGCACACCACGATCATGGTACAATACATCAAGCTGTTTGTGCTGCAGAGCGTGCCAAAGAAATGGACATACATAATATATACAACATAATACATAGGCACGTTCGAAAACTACAACCTTCCTTCAAACGCAGTCAACTAAGAAGCCATCCCGCTCAATTACTTGCGGGATCTTTTCAGTTGAGGTCGTGTTCCTAATCCAGAGGTGGTGTAAGCAAAAATATTGTAACTGATAATTTTGGAGTATCTTTGTAGGTCTATACGAAATAAAGAATTCCAGGTGGTAGACCCAATGTAATTCGACCGCGGAAGTACCACCGCCACACCTATTTCTAGCGTGAAGCAGTTCTTGCGTTTCGGTGGAATCTCAGCCCTCGAAAGTGGCAACGCATCTGTGGTCGACTTCATATAGAGCCCCTGTTCTATATGACGTTGCTTACAAATGTCCTAACTAACAATGAAATTTTACATTGATTCATATATTGTCTGCATAAAGATGATATATTCGGTACATACCTACAACGGAATCCAAATCTGATAAGCTCCAATACTGTTTATATCCGTCGATGTTCGATAATATTATCTCTTACACGTTGCTGATTGATTCGGTGAATTGGAGAAATTACAGAGAAACAGTTTTCAGAGCCAAACATGTATTTGCATTTTATATTTGCTTGTGAAATTAAAAAAAAAAAACCAGTCATATGTAATATCAATTTATGCAATATTAACAGATCAAATGTTGAGATTTAAAAAGTGGGGTAAAAGTAACGTTCTCGTTGATAGGTTTAAAATTGAACAATAAAAGAAGATAATATAGAGGCATTGAAAATGAAAGATAAGTAACATTAAAAATATTAAACTAAAAAATCCTGTAACAAACATTTTTTTTGTGCGTTTTCGTCAAAATAGCAACATAAAATATTAAATTACAAATATTTTTGGAATCGTCTATTTACTAGCTTCCAATGTCAAACATACATTCATACATATATATGCATATGCTCGATAAACATGTAAAACAGTAATGTAAAACAGCATATACACGTAATAAATGTAAACCTTCTGAATAATAATAAACCTTATAAACGGTGAACACAAAATATTCTCTTTACATAAATACGGAGTAGGAAGATGCATCCTTCAGAGAGGGCTCAAAATAGATTTACGAAACAAAACTGTCGCAAAGGATCAAATAGAACTGTTAATTCCAAAACTTATTTTTAAGTCCAATATGGGTGTGTATGGTATGAACAATTGCTCTCATGTTAAGCTACTCTGTGGTCAAACTAACCCGGAAGCAACCCCATATCATCGCAAATTGGATGACATAATTGAAGACAAAGCTACATTGTCTGCCGATAAACAATTATTATTTGTTGCAACAAGAAATACAAATACAACAATGTGTATACAAGGTTTTGTGCGGCAAAATTGCTGTAACATTTTCTTAGTAATCGTTAGTATTAATTAGTAATCAGAGATAATCCTTATTTCTTTTCTTGGTAAAGAAAACTATGTTTTGATTAGATTATTCTCGCGGCTCTGCCCTCTTCGGTCACGTTTATCATGATAATTAAATGTGTTAATCCAGTTTATAAAGTAACTGTTGTCAAATTCCAGGAAAATCCGACCAGTACTTTTAGCGTGGAAGAATATCAAAATCAAATTCATCCTTACCAACTTTCGCATATTTGTAAGATTCAGTAAAATTATAATCAGCAACGCATGTGCTATCGGTATCATAGGGGATTATTGATATATGTAAGGTTCAATACATTCTATCCAAAGGCTTCCACTTTACAGGTAAATTGCATGCAATTTCGTTTCTTTCATTAAACAAAAATGAAGATCCAAATATACGATTTTCTCAGAACCCAATTAAGCCATGAAGTAGTACGCTGTCGCACTGCGGACTAGCGAAATCGGATAAACAGGTAAATGAATAATTATTAAATGGTTCGTCGTTAACCAATTTTTGTCCCACTGCTGGGCACGGCTCTCGTCTCAGAATTAGGTAGTTTTTGGGTATTAACTATCTGGCTGGACAAGTGCGGATTGGTAAACTTTACAAACCTGTGACTTTTTTTGGAGTACCTCAAGGATACAGGTTTCTCTCAAGATGGTTTTTTTTAGCGTAAAGCACTGATAAAATAAAATCAATAGTTCCTGGGTTTCAAACTTTGGACCCTCGAATGAGAGGCTTAATTTCAACCATAAGGCTATTAATGCTTGCTTGAAATGTCCCGCGCAGAATTTTGAAGGTGGTAGAACATTTGAAGCATCGTAGAGGTACCGCCGTCACACTTATTTGTAACTTATAACGTTCTTCCCTTAGAGCTTGAAGGCTGTGGTTGCCGGCGCACTTTCATATATACAACCATCTTAGTCCTTGGAGTAGTAACACATCTGTGATTACCTCCAGATAAAATTCTTGTTCTGTTGAAAATGCTTAGAGTGTTCTATAAAAATAAAAATAAAATATTGCGGCTAGTAAAAATAAATCAGTGATTATAATAATTATTATAAAAATAGTCATTCAAATACTACAACATATTGTTGAACTTCATGGTTAGTTTTAGGTACACAGGTTCTACAATTCATGAATATACAAAAAATATAATAATTTCGTCGTATATATAAAAATAACAACAAACAGCCTCCATAGGATTTGTGTGACAAACGATGCGCCATCGTCGCGAAGTAAGACGATTCTCAGTACCTAAGGTGCTTGTACTATCTCTAACGAGCTGGGAGTTTTTTTTTTTATATAAAAAAAAATGTTTTCTACAGTCATAGCTCCCACACTAGAATTTTTTCTTGTATAATGAGTACTATGGATACACAAAGACGAATACACATACACCTAAACCCAGAACAGAAAGTCGTCATTTAGACATCATCATATTAATTCTACATCACAATCAGTAATTAATTTTATAGTATGTGTCTGCAAAATGATTTTGGTCGACATCTATATCAATATCATTCCGATATAATTTTTACATAAAATATATTGAAAGTGACAATTTGTAAGTATCCCCTACAGCTTTTACACTACTAAAATTTATGATATTTCATCAAAAGATAAGCGATTAGCTAATCGTTATTATTATTACATGTGACAAGTGCTTTATGCCCACATCCTTAACGACCGTCATCATCTCACAATGAATAACGCGATACGGAAACACGCAACTGTGCCGTTTAGAGGTAGAATTTGTATGGCAATGTTGAGATGGTGACCAAAATTCGTCATAAGATATCTTTTTACCCGAATGTACTTCGAGCGTAAATGTATGTATGTATGTTTGTATGTATGTCCATTTCTTTGGTACGCGCTACAGCCCAACGGCTTGACAGATTCTGACATAGAACATATTATTAGAATCGTCTTAGTTTGCATAGTGACATAAGCTATATAATTAAAAAAAATGGCGGCTGGAAATAGAGGAAAAGGAAAGGGGGGGACATTTTTTTACTACTACGACAATATGGGTATCAAATGAAAGCTAGTAAATAGACCAATCTAAAATATACATATTATAATACTTTTAGTGAAGTATTTTAATAAAACTCATATAAATTACATACATGCATACATACATACGCTCGAAAAACATTTGCCTCCTTCTGACGCAGTCGTTTAATTAAAACCCAAACTTGGTCCGCTCCGGTTAATTCATAATATTTTACTTCTTACCCCATTCTAAATGCCATTCAATATACTGGCAGGTTCTGTTTTATAACTTAATCAACAACTTTGTACATATTTATGGGAATGTACATATTCATCAATAATGCTATCAATTTTACGATCCATATTTTATCAATCAGTCTTTACTCGACGCCTCCAAAATCATACCGAAAAATGTTACTAAAATTTAGAGAGCTATTTTTTCAGTTATTTATTGTTTAAAAATAGAATATTGGTAATGATAACAAATAGTTTAATTATGATAGTGTAACGTTATTAATTGTGTAATCAAATACCTGTTACGTATATAGAACACTAGCTTATACCGAAGGCTCCGCCCACTTTGGTAATGTTTACCGTGGTATAAATATATTAAAGGCAATTCCGACTCACTGAATTATATATCAATGCACAGCCGAAACTACTGTACCTAGTATTTTAATATAGATTATAAACCATGTGTGCTAAATTTCAGCAAAATGAAACTAGTAGTTTTGTGTGAAAGAGTAACAGACACACGTACGTTGTTATAAACTTTTGCATTTATAATATTAGTAAGATTAAAGTGCCCGAAGACCCAAAAAAAATATCTTATATAAGATTGGTTCCAATGGCAGTCAATATTAATACTCTATATCTAGTAGAGGTTACCAGTACATACTGAACAGTCATAAGGTATGCTGATAATAATAATTAAAGTATTTTTACTCTTTTTTTATTAATATGAAGTGGCAAACAAGCAAGCAGCCCACCTGATGGTAAGTGGTTACTGCCGCCTATGGACATTTGTAAGCAACTTCATACAGAACAGGGTTTCTATATGAAGTCGAACACAGATGCGTGCTACTCCCGAGGACTGAGATGGTCGCCTCATATAAAAGTGAGCCGGCAACCACACCCTTCCTCCGAAACCCAACAACTGCTTCACGCTAGAAATAGGTGTGGCGGTACTACCCCGGTTGAACTACATTGGTTCTACCACCTGGCAACTCTGATAATGTATTGGGAGTTCGATTCCAGGAAAGGCTGATTCAGAATTCTGTTCTGAATCCCGGTGCTTGTGCATAACACTCACAAATGAAAAAAATCCAAGAATGGTGACATAAGTGTAAAAATAACGTAGGAAGGTTTGCTCTGTTTAATAAAATTAAAATTCTCTATTCAAAACAAACTCTTTTTAAAAGCATTTCCAAAAATAATGTCAAGAGCTTGATGGATTCGTCGAAAGGCATTTTCTTAATCAACTTTTGGTCAACGTCGCGATGCTACGAAGACGTAGATGAAAAATTAGGACGTCCAAAAATATCTAAAGATGGCGTTATAACTAGACGCTAAGTGTATTACAGAACGGCCCCTACTACGAGAATCCGCAAATCGCAAATAGAAATAACTCTATAATATAATAACTCGAAAATAAATAATGTTTAGTGAAGTAATTAAGATATTGATTTAGCTCAGAGTCTGATCGGTGACTTTGGAGTCTGATTGGTTATTATAATAAAATCAGTGATAGGAAAATTGGTTTTGCCTCGTTAGGAATCCAGAACACGGTACACGACACATCAGATTTCTAAGTTTATCTTTATTGGAATACGATTTAGAGCTGTATCAGACTATGATGAGGACTATTATTTTCATACTATAAACTTATCGACAATGTATTTAACAATTTGTCCACCAACATTCTGAATTTAGCAAAAATTACCAAACTCTACTCACTCTTGAAAAAAAAACATGCTGATGTATCAGATTGATAAGTAGTTTATATATATATATATATATAGAAATAACAAACGAGCATGATCTTCATCTGACAGTAAGTTGCCTGCCCATAGAGATGTCGACCCCAGATATTATAGAATACTACTTTTATCACGAACACTGATGCGTTTCTAACTCTGAGAACAAACATGGAAAACCTTAAATATCTATGTATGCCTTCAGTCCCACACCCTTCAAACGATAACACAGTGCTCGATATTACATTTATTAGGCAGAAAAAGGTTATGTGATAATGATTCCTTCGGTGTCAAACCATAAAAGGTTTACTCTAAGTATTGTAATTATATGAATACTCTTAAAAGTTTGCCTAGTAGGGCCGCTTGCATCACGAGCAGATTACGTAGGCTCATTAAATTACCTCAGGCCAGATCTCGCTCGGTCTCAAATTATATTCTAAGAATTTACCAAAAGTCCAAATACATGAAATTTCAAGACCTAAATTTTACCTGCCACATTTCATTCCCTTTTCAAGAAATTTGTTAAAGAGATATCTGTAATAGTATCTGGTTGGGGAGAATTTCTCATATTAGTGAGTTTTTCGATACAAGTTATTGGGAATGACGATTTATTTAGTAGTTTTTACGAATAAAGTTTCAAAAACCGAAATACTTGTTTAGGTATTATCAAATCTATAATCTATATATATTTCTAGACATCATTCGGGATCGAATGAGCTGTTGCACATACTTTTACGGTTATTGTCTCTACTTTTATACTTTCCAACTTGTGATTATTTGTATTTAAGTTTCAAGTGCATAGTCAATAAATTAATACTGGTATGTAGAGGTATTCCAACGTTTTCCAAAAATCAACTTTACAATCAACTTTGTCTTGTAAAGCTGGTCACTCTATTTGAAAGTTTTTATTTGATTACAATTAGAACGCCACATTTAACATTTATAAAACAGAAACCACAATAAACTTTATCCTTTGACGAAACAAATATATATCGTAACTCACACAACTTGATATAATAAATAGCAGAATAGCAAAAGCATTGACAGATATAGAAATGATTAGAGCAGGATTATCGTCACAAAATGTACGCGGGAACGCTGACAGCAATAATGATAAACGATGGGAGGATATAAAGAAACCGATACAGAATCCGTCGTCGTGAATAAACCCGATAAACATGTCGCTTGAACGATTTATCTTGCGGCGATCTTGTGTACCTCCGCGTAGGGTCGGTGTCGTTTCGTGATAGTGCGATTTCGCCATTTTTACATAAAATAATTAGTGGAGTACCTTTAATAGTGAAATTAAATATAGTTAATAGTTACCATCTTTAAAAATATTTTAGGTGAGTGATATCTTGGAAATCTAGTTGTCACTAAAATAAATAACCGTTAATAGTACAATCGTTTATGTGTAAGGACAGCAGGATAAGCTACAACAATGCGAGCGCATTGTTGTTATTGCTTGTCATAACAATTCTAATGTTGTAAAATTATTAATAGGTTTTTACTAGGTAACCTAACTTAAATTACTTTTTCGGTATATGACAAATAGGTATCCAACTTATAATTTTCAAAGTAATGTTTTCTTTGATGTCTTATCAAAGAAAACATTATTGATTTAATATTACATTTTTAGCCACCTCAACTTATTATAGGTTATTGTCCCTATAAACCCTTCATGAAAATTTGTTTCATTTTTAAAGTTTTTATTTGTTTCAAGCATAAAACATATTTGTGACATATTTATTTTGAGCAAATTAAATTGTGACGAACAGGTGCGAACCTTATTCATCTAATCTGAGTTCATTATGAATGCTGCCGTCAAGGGACCGCTTGTGGTTCTCTGTATATATTAACTATGTGGTGCATATGTATATAACATACATATATCTCAGAGGAATGAGCGTATGTTATTGGGTTCAAGAAAATAGTGGAAACAAGGTAAGAAGTTCTAGATTCACATTTAATTTTATAACTAACTATATTAATACGGATAACTAAATTCCTTTCAATGAGTTTCATTTGAATAAAAAATTCTAAACATCTTATTACTATTAAATTAATTAACATAATTTTTATAATGGTGGTACATACTAGATACGTAGATACGGTAGATTTTGTGGTTCGATTCCGGGAGAGACACTGCTACACCTTTTTCTGCCTAATAAAGTGTGCTGTGTTCTGGTCTGCAGGGTGTATAGAGAGATATAAGCATCCGAGGCGTTATAAGACCTCAGGGGTAGTAACGCAGATATGACCAATCTCGGTGAAACTGATCTTGGATTGGTAACTAATGACCATGAGGGGTAGAACCAATGTAGTTCTACCAGGGAAGCTACAGCCACGCCCTTTTCTAACGTGGAGCAGTTCTTGCGTTTTGGTGGAATGGTGTGATTGCCTGCTCACTTTTATATGAAGCGACCGTCTCATTCCTCGGGAGTAGCAACGCATATGTGATAGACTTCATATGGAACCCCTGTTCTATATGAAGTTGCGTACAAATGTCCATGGGCGGCAGTCGGCAGTAACCACTTACCATCAGGTGGGCTCCTTGCTCGTTTGCTACTTCATATTTATAAAAAAAAAGGTTGAGCCAGAGGTTTCCAGAAAATAAATAAAATTATCCATTTTAATAAGCCAAAAGCAAGCCATAGTGGTGACCGCAACCGCACATCAAAGTCAATCATAATCCAGCCAGTTATTGCGAATCAGACTGAAATGACAAATTGAGTCACATATTAAATAGTATTGTGACTAATCAGGAACAAATATTTAATTCATTGATCAGTGTATGAACCATGCTAATAAGCTAAATTAATGAAATGTATCCAGTGCTGTTATTCACGTAATGAATACTGAATTTTGTGTATCCATTGATTACTGAACCTAATTAATCTACACAAGTTGAAAGTTGAAAATTGGGTTTTTAATGATACGTAGCTCTGTCAGTGAATATCTTTTACCCGCCTTAAATAGCAAACTAATTTGATTATTAGCTTCTCTTTTAGTTTTTTACGGCGGAATAAAGGTTGTATTCTGTTGTAAAGAACTAGAAGTTCCAAATGAGGTTTCTAAATAATTTAATACATTTGTTTTTTATGAAGAATATAGAAATAAAATATATCTAATTTTGATTTACAAATTGTCAGTTACATTTTTTACACTAACATCGGATCGGAACACGACCTCAAATGAGAAGATGCGTGTTTCAGAAATAAGCATGGTGATCAGTCACCATGCTTATTTCTGTAATCGTACATTATTTTTCAATAGTTATAAGAGTGTAAACGATGTTTTTGTAATATTAGTTGTATTTAAAGTTACCCGTTTTATTTTTAGCTTAAGATTAAAATTACTAGCGCTGCTAATACTAGGATAGCGTTAGGATTATGTGTAATCTACTTTAACTAAACATACAAGTCTAATATGTCAAGTGATTTGCTGAATTAGCAATAGTTTCTATTATTGAGTGTAAAATCTTTTAAAGAATACATAGATCACGAAATGACAAAAAAAGTTACCTAAAATTTATTCGTATGCCCGTTCACCCAATTTTGTCACTCGGGTCGCTTTGAGAGAATATTAGAATTCTAATATCAATAGACATGATTCCCTGACAAGGGACTAGTCACGGCAGTGACAAAGGAAAATCAGGCCAGACAACTGAATCAGACCAGTCATGAGGAAATGACAAGGATGTAAATTTATCTTGATAGAGGACTTGAAAATTTTGTTAATCCCTTTAAGTTTACTAGGCGAGCAATATGAAAATTCTGAAATATTTATAATTCTAACGAAAATTTTTATCATGGTCATCGTCATAATCATCAGCAACTAAATCCTGTTCCACTATTAGGCATCGTGTTAGGAATAGATGGATAAATTAATTGTCTTATATCATAACATTGTTATTGTATTGCTGTAGGTAAAATATAAGCTTTATAGTTACAAAGATAGGTTTTATCATATCTCTTACAATTTTTAAATTTTATGAAAATAGTAGGTATAGTACACATGAACACACTGTAATGATTTTGTTATTGGTATAAGAGAAACAGTATTATAACAAAGGCATAGTTCTAAAACACGCTTTCTACACTCATAGCTCCACACTAGGATTTTCTCTTGTGTCGTGGGTGCCATGGACACACAAAGACGAATTCACAAACACTCAGACCCATTACAGGAATCTAAACTCATCATTCATATTTCTGTCTGTCCGGGGATCGAACCCGGGACCCAATGCGCGTCAGATCGGTATGGTGACCGCTTTGCCACCCGGGTATTAGTTCCACTATAATAACTCAATATAACTACTGTAAAGTGTATAAAGATAAGTACACACGATAAGGCACATTAATGTATGCATGAATTTATATAAATAAAAGAAAACCATTGAAAGAACAAATAATTTATTCCGAACCCCGTGGGTATAATGCGAAATAGCCATTCTTGGAAACCCACAGTAGGAAGCACATTTGCAAAACAAAGAAAATGCAAATTGCCTGAAAATCCCTCGGAAATTTCGACCACAAACTGTGCACATAAGCCCCAATAAATGTCATAATATTCCATAACCACATGATAGTCCAAACCTCCATATTAAAGTCTTCTTTATCCTGTTCAGGGAATCCTTAACAATTATTGTTATCGGGGTCTTACGGAATATTAAAATGATTCCTGAGACCTCTTTCCGCCGTCAGTCGCTGGAAATTTTGTTCGAAGATTTAAACATACTGCTTGAATTCTATTTGCAAGTATTTTTTCATTATCAATAATATTAGACAAAAATAGGACTAAGCTTGAAAAAACTAAAAACAGCAATTTTGGTAATTTACTTACTGTGAAACTGAAATAACTTTGATTAGGTTTAGTACAAAGTATCTCGGATAAATCATAATGTTGTTTTATGTTATTAAACGTTTGGATAAAAATGAATATGCCTCGAAATATACATACATTATATTGTTTACGTAAATATGATTCAAAATCCGATTTGCAATGTGAACGAAGTCTTCTATGGCGTTCAAAAACACTCACAAAAATCCAGTTTGTGTATCAATGTGATTTTCCACAATACCTTTTTTCTTTTGTGGTTTGAGTCCAGAATATGAATTCATGCGCTTCCTCATTGCGTTCATAATTTACAGTGTCGCTTAAAAAGAAATTTTGTTCACTCAGAATTTGTTGAAATTGTACAACATTTTTGTATTTCATTGCTGCTGCATTAATCTTGTACGGCATTAATCTTGTCCCTTTTGCCTTTAGTGACCTACATAATAATGTATGCAACGTTGAAGCTCTGGTCTATTTGGACCGTGCTAATGAAAGGCTAATTCGATTAAAGTATAATCACCGTTTTAATTGATTCGCTTTCTGGCATCAAGTGCTAGATTAATATAAGCGCTAATTACAGCATTTTCTTAGAATTTATTATTACCATCCTTGTATATATTTGAGACACAAAGGTGAATTTTAATTTTGTTTTTTTTTTTTCTGATAAATTAATTATCTTTATACCTTTTATTCTCCATATTATAGTTCCAGCTAATACCAACATACATGTTGGTATTTATTCATATACGAGTAAAAGACAGCATAAGATATTCATGCGAATCATTCTTCGCACGTTCTTCAATTTGCTGTCGACGTAAAGTAGCTCACACGTACAGTTTGCTTCGAAGGTCGGTGACATGAAATAATGTGTGTACCCGATATCTAGTTTAGTATAGTAGTAAAACTTTTTGCCTTTTGCTATATGAGTCTGTTTTCTCGTACCATACTTATTAGAAAGTAATTTTGTTACTCGGAAAATCATGAGAAAACCAGAAGTAAACCATAAGTATCACAAGAGTTTGTCATAATTCTTACTAACATTATTAATTTTAAAAAGTTTGTGGGTATGAGTGTTTGTTACTGTTTTATGTAAAAACACTACTTATCGGATTTCGCTATAGTATATAGATACCTTATGACCTGGATATATGGGACATTCATTACCGTAGTAAACGTAACTGAAGCGGGCGAAGCCGTGGGAATTATCAAATTCATCATAAAGTTTACATATATGATCTATGACTTGAGTCTTATGAGAAGGATCTAATAACAATATTTATGTGATATCTGTTAATACCATTAAAGGAATCGATTGACCATGAAAGTAACAGTACCATTTTATAAGCCTTCGATATCATCCAGCGTTAGATTTGACGACATTTCGAACGTTTATAGTGTCGTGAATAAATTTGCATGGTATGAATCGAGAGAGACTATTTCGTTGGCAGTAGCCGTTTCGATTTACTCTTACCTTGAAATATTACTTGGTACTCAATACTATTCAGATATCTATTGGTCATTTGAATGACTAAAATAAAGAGTCGACATTTTAAAACTGATGGCTTCCGAAGTGCAATTTGAAAAATAAGAGTAATTGACATAATAGTTAAAAGGTAAATTTTGTGGTTTCCAGAGGCACAGCACCATACCTGTTTCTGCCTAATAGCAACAGTCTTAAACGAAATACTTATCCAAGATGTCACAACTTAGTCATCTCGTATTAAAGGTCATTTATTATAAGTATTCAAGTCATAAATCGCAGACCTGCTCGCTTGCTTCTTTGTCTTTTTAAAAATACAAACAGTCGAACGTAGAACCACCTCCATTTCGAAGTCGGTTAAAAAAATCGAAGGATACTTCTATCGTTTCCTCGGTATTCATTTAATCACTTATTCCTAGCAGTATTAGATTGCAGTCAATTGATTTTAGTTAAAGACAACTAGAAAGCAATTCACTTCAAATTCTATTACGCATTAAGCGAGTTAGCCTCTCATTAACACAGCCAAAATGGACCAATAGGAGTCAGTACTGAATACAGAATAGGAGCCAAAAAGCTTAAGAGTTAAATTACAAAAGTATCTATTGCGCCAGAGATAATGTTTCAAAATTTGGTATCTTTTTCAACAGACAATGTTTCCACGAAACTCCCTATTATAAACTCAGGAAATTATTAACGTAGCTCAAACATGAGGGGAGCCACAGCCTAGAGAATATTAACGTGACTTTCAAAGAACTTAACAGTATCTAAAGCAATTTTGTAAGACTTTATTATTCTGTGGCAGGAAAGACGTCGCGGGAACGATTCTAATCTCGGAGTACGATCACGATAACAATAATAGTTAACGTTTCCTTAACAGGATAAGGAAGTTTGTTTTAATATAGCCGGGTGGACTTTAGTCTAATGCATTGTGGGAGATGACAGCTATTGCGGTTCCAGAGGTGAAATTTGTGGGCGAAATTTTCGAGGAGTTTTTAAGCAATTCGCTATTTGCATTTTCTTTGTCTCGCATTTGCTTCGTGGTACAATGAGCTTCGTAACGCGGGATACATTTTGCATTATACCAAACCACGGGGATCGCTGAATAAATTATTTATTTTCTTGGCGGTTTTGCATTTTGTTTATGAAATTTATGCATGCGTTAACCAGAAGCATGGTAATTTTGGTTTTTTAACGTAACTATGTGAAATATTGGATTTTTTCACGCTACATTGAATATTATCTGGAAACCAATTTAAAATTAAATATGCAAAAATTCATAAATAAATCATTTATTTAAATAAAATTTTACATGTGCAATAAGATCTGTCACATATTATTCCTTCGCAAGTTATTAATATATATGTCTTTATTAATTTTTTTACGCATTCGATAACAGACTGTGCTATTAACTTCCTAATTAAGGGTGGTAAGATGTTTACTTGCTTTATAGACGTATTATGTAACTCTATGACGTGTCAAATGCAATTTAGTTTTATAAGTTTATCATAAAAATATATTAAATATTCTATCAATTTAAGTTATCATCCTAAACTTGACACTTATCAAGTAACCAACATTATACAAAAACTTTCTCAAAACCAATTCGGAAGTTCCATGTAAAAAGTCGAACATTATATCTGACAGATATCTTTATAGCCCCATTTCGAATTTTAACGCCATCAAGATTACAATTTACGAAATTTAATTACCCATTAACAACTTTTATCCCAGCTGAATTTCAAGTGGCAATAAATCGAATCATCGTTTTATCTTCTATTGAATAATAATTTCCAATCAGATGTCTTAAATCCAGATAATTTGTCAAGCCTTCGGTTCATGGGCATCCATCAAGCTTAGACGATGGCCATCACTCCTCAGAATCGTCTTCATTCACTTTGATTGCTCCTATATTTATCCGATTTTAGATTTCTCTGATGTGATTGGCTTTAATAGGATTGTTGATACTTAATGGATGGTGATCGTTTGTTTTTACCCGACTGCGTCAGGAGGAGGGTAATGTTTTTCAAACCGGAGACTATGAATAGGATAATAAAAAATAACACAATCAGAGCTAGATCTACATTTTTTTGTCTCCCATACATTTAGGGGAACCCCGGAACATACAAATGCGGCTTGGTGGTAGGTACGGAATAGTACCAGCCCATTTCAGACATTTTTTAACCGCTCGTAAGACCTACGACAAGGTTTAACAGCTTAACGTGTTTTCAGAACCATTGAAGCAAATAAGAAATGTATTTGTCGCTCATCTTATTCCTGTTGTTTATGTATCTAAATTGGCTTAAATCAAGCGTGCCGGTGTATTGATGGAAATAAATAATTATAAAGAAGTATGTGAAGTCGAGACATGATAAATTTGATTAGACAATAAGGTAGTTTACTTTAATTCAGAAAATACTAATAGCTTGTGGATTCAAGTAAGCACACACGTCTAGCAACATGATCATAGGGGTGGGCAGTTTCCAGCAATAATTCTGGTCTCAAATACCAGTGAACACAGTTTGTGTGACTAGCAAACATTTGTTTTGGTATTGGTGTTACCGCGTGAAATTACTGTTTATCTAGGGTATGTCGCCAAAGTTTGCGTCGTTGTTTAATCTGTATAAATAAAATGAATTGGATTCTGCGTCTCATAATAGTTTCTCGTTATTGTTTTTTCCAAACATTAATATTGTAATTTCGCGATGCACAACTTATGTTTTATAATGATTTTATGTGACTGTGTAAATTAGACTTGGATTAATTGGATGAAATGAATTAATAATTCTAAAGTATTTTTACGCAAATACGGTAACATTGTTAACCGACTTCAAAAGGAGGTTATCAATTCAGTTGGTACATTTTTAGTGTATACTTAATAATTTGCCAACTGTAGACGATTAAAAAAACTTTTATGTCTGATCTAAACCGAGTCGTCATGAAAAATTGTTTAGTATATTTTTAATTAAATTTGAATAGCAAACGAATAAGCTGGTTACTTGATCGTAAATGATTACTACTGTCCATGAAGTGTTACAATGGATTATAAATAGGTTTGCGGTCCTATCTGTCGTCTACACTGTAGAGACCGACATTAAGTTCTCAGGGGTTAAATCTGCAGTCTATCCTTGAAGTCCTTATATTTGTAAGATTAATCTATTTTAGTTTCACCCGGCGATGGTCCCTTGACGTATTATATAACATTGTCATCAGTCATTACCTACATTCATTAGTAATCAACTTAAAGACGAATAAAATAAGTTAGAAATAAATTAAGAAAAAACTTGAACGATTAGACTAATGTGCGGTAATCAAGCATTCGTTAAATTCTTATGAAAACAGCATGGCCGGAACAATTTCACGGCAGTACAAATTTAAATCTATTTGGACTGGAAACATTTGTGCGGGCAAAGCATTTGCAATTACGCAACCGTGTGCAATGCCAGCTTTCGTATAAATATCGCGTCGTTAATAATTATGAGGGATATTTCAGGGAATTACTTTGTGACCGAAATGTTTCATTGTTGAACATATTTTCAGGCTATTGTTTTTGTTTTTATCAAAGTGGAATATTCTAAGTCTATGACGTATTATTAGCAAATGAAATGCAAATTGAGAAGTAGAAATTTTACATATCGGCATTAAAGAGGAATATAACTTAGGTTCAAAGCTATTTAGGGTGGGTTGTCTATGGGTGGCATAAATGAAATATTCTAAGCATAAAATAAATAATTCAATACAATTAAATATAACATATTTTATCAACTGTTTGCTCAAATTGGGCCTTGGTGTTTGAAGTATGCTCGTATTGTATGATTATTAAGTATTACTTGTGAAGCAAATCCCTCCAACAAACGGTACCTAAAATGTTAGCTCTTCTTCCCAGACTAAGTCTCAGTGCAAACGCCTTTAGAAGCGAAAGATTCAATTGTTTGCCGTCCATCGTACGAGCTGTATCAATGAGGTCGTAACTTTATACTTCAGTTATACTTTGAACGTAGAACGCAGTTTAAGTGGTTTACGTTGTAAAGTTTTAGAGAACTTGGGAGTTTGGCAGCGCTTGCGAACAATGCTTCTCACTATACATGTAGAGGTCATATTTATAAAAATCTCTGCTTCTTTGTCAAGAAATATGATTTATATCTTGCTTAACAATAAACTCGTTTATTTTCAATTATTATGCATTTCAGTAATTTCTTTTCGTCGTTATGTTTTGTGTTGTGATATGAAACTTAAAGAAAGTAACTAGACATAGGATTAATTTCCGGTATCTCCTTGACACCCCAATTTCGCCGTGATCACGATCCATGAGAGTGGCTCAAATAATTGCTGTAAACAAATTAACAGTTATCGCGAGTGCCCGTTACGTATTAACTAGTAACATCGTTAAAAACATTAAAACAAAAAACCCGACTCCTTTAAACGATATTTTTGTTCATAATGATATTTATTCAATTTAACGTTTTATTTGAGTTTTTGTCAAAATATTGACGCAAAAGTATTACATTTATTTTTATATAGGTCTATTAACTATCTTTTATTTGATACCCATATTGTCGTAATAGTAAGAAAAATCCCCCCCCCCCCTTTTTCCCTTAATTATAAAAATAATTTTTAAAAACAATTTAA
>DWNE01002146.1:0-19647 GCA_018249875.1 Cecropterus toxeus | reverse complement strand
GATTTAAAAAACGGATATGACACAAAAAAATATTGCAAAAATAAATAACAATTAATAAAATTGTAATATCTTAGAACAAGTTCAAATAAATAAAATTTTATTTTAATACGTAATATCAAAACGACACGTAAAACACAATTGTAATATAGTTGTAAAATAAATACTATTTTTGGATTTTAATAAAATAAAAATACAAAATATAAACAAAATATATTAAATAAACAACGAAATATATACATTTTAAATAATATTACGAAATAATGATCAATAAGTGATAAATAAAACCATATTTCTCATAATATTTTTTCACTTACCGTCCAATCAAAAGTTCAGCAAGTTCCGCACAAAGTTCGCCGGGTTGTTTACGAGAACAAACACGTTGTTGTCTGTTGTTGTTTATTGTATCGAGGACGCAGCTGAACCGACGTGCTCCCTGCACCGCTGCTGCCACTCAACTGCCGTTACGTAACTGGATCCTGAAAATTTCCTTTTCCCATCCCTCGATTTCCATGCATTTTCTCACTAAGCGCGACCGATTCAAGTTGAACCGCCCTTCCCCCCTTGACACCTTATAACAGCTACGGTATAAAACAAAATCTATTGAGTTACAGGTTTCTATCGGAACTGGTTTCAAGAGTTCGCCTTATTCAACGCTTCGGGTATTTTCGGAAAACTTCGCGAGCTGCCTTCAGAAAACTCCGCCTACGCGGTCAGTTATCGGTCTACGGCAGATGTGTAGCACCGTAGTTCGTAGACTTTTCTGATTATTATATTTTTACTACTAGAAAATAACTTTTGTAAATGCCTGTGTAATTTAATTTTACTGCGTAATTGTCGAGTTTAACTGAGTTATTTTTTTAAGGCTAGTATAAAGGTAAATGTTTTGAATAATTCATATAATACAAACTCCAAAAATATTGATGCGTACGTATTTCCACGAGGTTTATCTGAAATACGACTAAAAACATATCTAGTACAAAAGATCCAAAAAACCTTCAGGTGCAATATTTGCAGAGGAAATTACTAAAATGGCCTAAAGTCGAACCAATCTTTTGTTAAATTCATATTAACACTTTAATTGATAATTGGTGAATGTTAATTTTGTAGTACTGAATCTTTATAATAGTTGAAGGCTTATGAAATCTCTGTACTTGTATTATAAATACTTATATTATTAATATAAGTTTCCAGCTTCCACGCCCACATGGGGCGTGGTAATGTAAATACACGCCCACCGCCTACACAGCTTGAGGCATGGTCTCCAAGCGAGACAATCGTCTGCTACTCTACTAATTTTGAAATACCATCTTGATCGAAGTAGTACGTGAGAAAAATGGCATTTCATTACTGGTCGTGTTACACAGGATATAGAGATTCGCATATCGATCTGAACAACTTTCTAGACGATTGATTAGTACCTAGTGGGGATATGATTGGAAAGGTTTTTGTATAGCCAGTGGAGAGCTCAAAGTTAGAAATTAAAACGTTAAATTCATTATAAATTAAGAAAGATCGCTTTAATAACGTGTTTTACTATTATGGCTTCAAAATGATATTCTTTTAAGTGAGTGCAATGGACAAATTCGAAATCGCACACAAAAACAAGCACTTCCAGAATAGATTTCTAAGTTCATCATTTAACTGCCTGCCTGGCAGAGGACATATCTTAGAACTGTTGCGTCAGAAAATTTTGTGTGCAAGTGAATCTTATAATTCGTATGAATGGCGTTTGTGTGAATCGTTTTTAAATATCTTAAGTCGTATTTTGTAAGTTGTCGTTTTTTATTACATTAAAGTAGCCAACTAGCATGCAGTTCCACTTCATATACAACGGGGGTCGATCACAGATGCTATTACCGACTGAGATGATCGTTTCATACGTAAGTGAGACGGCAACCAGAGCATTTCAGCCATACGCAATAATTGCTACACCTAAAGACTAAATTAGAATGCCTTACATTACTATATTTGAATTATTAGCAGATCCGTGCCCACTTCGTTGGACATTAAAAAAGTTGGTGTATCTGTTTGTATGCCAATTTTGCAAAAAAAAACATAGACAGAGCATACATGTTACCGCGTCTGTTCAATACTTCTTTTTACACTTTATTTATTGCGGAGTTATAATCTGGCAGCAAAATGGAATTGGAAGAAAAATATATTGGCAGAAGAACGTATTTATTATACCTACCCAGAAAGCCAGATACTAAGTTTCATAGAGCTAGCTTCAAAATTGACGAACTGTTATTCAAACTTTTAACCCCTATTTAACTCCCATGGATTTGAATTTCTAAAAATCATTTCTTATCGCTCAATCAATCAAACCATAAAAAGAACCCATGTACCAAATTTTAGGGTTCTAGGTACAGTAGTTTTGGCTGTGCATTGATATATAAGTCAGTGAGTCTGAATTGCGTTTTATATATACAGATTTTACCTACTTATATTCCAGTATATAGTAAGACACAACTAAAATAAAAGGTAGGAATAGGTTTCGCAGTGCTAGTAAAAATTAAGGTACTTCAAGTACCCTAATACCAACTTAATAACTTGGTTACATTAGCGCTAAATTAAATGCTGAGATATGGTAGCAGTATTGATAAGGTTGTTAATAAAAAAATTGAGTTAAGGTAAGGGTGACATGGGTATTTGGCATGCGAACTTCATTCTCATATGCGTTCTACTTTACATTAGCTCAGATTTTTTATCCACCTGGGTTCATCACCAACCGCTGAAGGTACAGGGTGCACCTCCACTGATTGGTGATGAACAGAGGTGGAATAGAGAAGAAGGAGGAATTTTAAACAAAAAAGAAAGCCTTCAAATATTTGATTGTGAGATAAAAGGTTTTCGAATAAGGAAGAAGTTATCTTTTAGATTTTGAGGAAAGCAAGGATTGCCTAATTTCTAAAATTTTGTTATGAGGGATGGACATATATTTCGATAGCGGACTAAACTCATTATAAAGTATCCACTAGTATCACTATTCCATTTAGATCTAGATCAGATCAAAGCGATCCATATCAGAAAATAACTTTTAGGCAATAAAGGGCTTTATGCTGCCAAGTGTAGATTGGTCGTATTGAAAATTAATGTCCATAATATAATTTGTCCTGCTTTTAAACAAAAATACAAGTTTCATAGATTCCGTTCTTTAGATAGTCACACAAAGGTGTTCAATAATCATGATAACAAGTTCTTATATTCTCCTTTAAGTAGAATTAAATAGTATTCACATTATAAACGTTTTTGTTTCACGTTTGACATGCATTTAGTCTTCTACCATTAGAAAGTATTTTTTAGCTTAAAATTTTCAGTAAAAATATCTTGTTTTTATCTAGAGCTTAGACTAGATGACTGGAATCATTAATCAGCCAATAATATGCGGCGTTCTGTTAAAACCACCGCCGCCTTGCGAGGATCAAAACATAGTAAGTATTATGTGGATATGGCTTTTCTATTTTGCTTCTTCTTAATATCTATTTAATTACAATATGGCATTGTTATCATTCAGACTAGGTGATACAAGTATGTACCTTTGTTTGTCTATTAAAACGAAAATAGAAAAAGTAGTTTAAATCATAAATGTAATGACCATTGAAGTGTGTGCACTTTGCCATGATTATTTATATACATATATCCAAGCATGTATGCTCTACGTGCTTGGGTGCACCTCGCGTACGCTTTTTAGATTATTACGCAATGATTTTAGCTTATTGGTAAAAGAACCATATTAATCCTTGTGTACTTGTGGTATTAATTATAGAAGACCGGAAAATTTAAAATGTTTTGAAAAGACCTCGTGACCACCAAAACAAGAAATTATATTCCATGTTACAACCGTTAGTCCGGAAATCCAAGTTGTGAACATTTGTTTATCATATATTGACGTTTTGACATTACTCATAAGTAATGTCAAAACGTCAATATATTTATTAGTTTATTTTTTTAAAGTGTTTCATATCAAATAGATGTCTACTTTTGAAGAAGAAGAATTATGTGTTCTTATTTAATACTAATTGCTACCTCCTAAAAACGAGTTTCTATAAGCTCCGCCTCATTACATATATACATAATGCATCAACACATTGGCGTTATGAGGCCGGTATAAATATGATGCATTAAGTTGGAATTGAATGTCAAATTTATCTACTACACTTAAAGGATTTGAATTGTCACATCCATATTAAGATATTGCAATTTTTTTTGACATAATGATGATAAAAATATGATGTTGAGCTCCCCTCCGGATATCCGATGGATATTGTGTTATCCGGCGTCACAATAAGAAGCTCGTGATAAATTTGTACCGGGAAATGTTCCTTGATTGATAATCTTAACGCCGTGGAGATGAAAACATTGGGTAGCAGAAGATACGACGGTCGTATCTTGTTCTTCATGTTGAAGTAGAGTTAGTCTAGTGTAAGATGTATTTTTAAGAAATCCCTACTTCATATACTTACAAGCAGCGTTTATATGTGATAGATATCGCTAGTAGCATGAGCCTGCAATTTAGCTTTTTGGTAAATGGCAAACATAACCGTAGGATTGTTTTCTTTGAATTTAAACCATAAATTGTTCATACGTACATCCTTCAACTTAAGCTATTTTTCAGTAAAGAAATATTAGATAAAATAAAAGGATAAAAATAAATAAAATAAAATAGGATAAATATTTAAAGTTTGTAAAAAACAATGAGAGCGATCCTTCGTTCTCATTGCAATTAAGGACCACTAAATTAAAATAAATTTCATCATTGATATTATATTTCACCCCGTTTATAAGAAAAAGGTGATTCAGTCATTCATAGAACGGTAATTTTAGTGTTATAATCGTTAAAACTAGGGAAAACTTACCTAGGAATATCTGGAAAGATATTACAGATATATCTACTATTTAATGTAGATTAAGTTCGTCGCCAGATTTAGTTCTTAAACTTTACAAGTACACAAAAATCGTCAGAAATACCATCTCCATAAATTTATAAAAGATATGTAATCGCTTTATAACGGAATTACTCACTCCTTGGAAATTACGTTGAATTGAACAACAATCCTAAATACGTATATTGTTGTATTATATTTACAACATATACATTGTCTAAACCTACTGTACTAAATGTACCAATTATAAGTATGCAATAACTAAAGCACTATAGTCGTAAGTATAGCTGGAACTGAAGACCAGTGATGTCAAGAGAAAATATTGGATATTTATATTGTAAGCATAAACATTATTTTTGATCTGTCAGCGTGCAATAACTTATGCAGCGTAAATCATAGGGCGGCGTGCATAATAATATAATAAAATGGGCTTCCGATACTTTGTTTATTGTTTTGATGATTCAGCTATTTCTCCCCCGATGCAGGCATTAGGGAACGGGTGCTACACCCGCATATGCTCAGGAAAAATACCCGGGAAAATTGTTTTTCTTCATCATATCTTGGAAAAAGAAGTAAAAGTGATACTCAAAACAAAAAGATAAAAAGTAAGAGATTGAATCAATGGAATTAGAGAGAGCAAATACTATTGATCAAATAAAAGATCTTGTAGTTTGACAAAAAGCATAGGGTTTCATTAGAATAAAAACTCCCAAATCATTATTACAAGTAAATTTCATTCATTGTTCTTTCGTTTCTGTTTTCTTTGCACACATAGAAAATGAAAATATTTAGTCTGTATGCCGAAGTTGGAACGAGTTTAACACGATCATAGCAAGAACAAACAAAAAGTCTAGACGGTCGTGTTATTCTTGCAACAATACAATTTATTTGGACGAGCGTTTTCGCAAATGAGACGGATAAATTGCCAACTATCGAACTTTGCGATTCATCGAATCGCATTTGTTTGGTCGGTGCTGCGATTAAGTCGCTGAATTTTTTATGGCCCACATCGTCGAGGAACAACAGGCGAATGTTTTTCGCTTCGTTTTTCGGAATTTCACGTGATTGTCAACTGAATAATGGATCCCGCGCCGGTTGTAGTTCGAAGTCAAATTTTTCAATTACATCACAATGCAATGAACTGTTTACTCTTTTTATTACACAAATATCTAGTATGCTCAGTAATTTAAATTTGACAATTGAAAGTTGGATAAAAACAAACTGAATTCTCATTGTATTCCTGATAACACTGATGATAGTACCCACCAAAATTGTACATAGTTGATTGAAAGAATGACATAAATTATTATTTATTTATTTACTTTCATTGTATTGTGAGATATATTTTTTTTGGATTAAAGATACATATAAAATCATTGAGAAACTGTAGCAAATAACCAGTAGGTATAACAATTACTGAAGGCATCATGTCTTATATGTATTACAACTCCGTCGGAGTTATTACCTTTGTTTTTTGTTACGTCAATTCTTTCTCCAGAAAAATAAGGAACCTGCCGAAGCAGTAACTAAAAGTACCTACTATTATTCAAACTGTTATAGAGTTATAAATTTAATGTTTATATGTTTTACGTTCGGCGAATATACTAAAATATTGTGACGAATATACTCTCCGAATACTAACTTATCCATTAACTTACTAATACGCAAGTTTAATGTAATTGTAAGTGGAGGGTTAAACTTCTACATACATTACTAAATTCGGTTACTGATAAAGGAAATATTGACATTATGACCACGAAAATTTAATAAAATATAAAAGTCTACTTTAAAATAAATATAAAACTATACGCCTTAAAAACATACACTATCTAGTTATCTACACACACATCGATAGATTACTAATAATGTTAAATAAATTGACCGCTACCTTAAAATTCCAAGCATTAAGTTAAGGGGGCAATCTTCAGAGCAAGGGGGCTGTCACCGCGAAGTGTTCGATAAATGAGGCTCGTTTTTTGTCCTCAACTAGCCGCCGATAATATCGCTCGCACGACTCCGCTCGCCGTAATGTCCGCGCGGATTATTGCGATATAAATTGTTCACAGTTGCCCATTCGATTGGTCAGGGTTGTGCTAAGAGAGATAAATTTGTTTTTAACAAATAACTTTCATTTGAATTTTAATATTTATACATATATATTATCAATTAATTATACCAAATGTAAAGTTATAGTACAAATAATATTTTATTTTTATGTTACGTATAATTTTACATGTTGAATAAATTCTCAACAATTCTATTTAAAAGATATTTTTACATTGTTTAATATAATGTGTAATGTCTTCTATAAGAAATAACTAATTTAACAGAAATTAATTTTAATAATAGGTTCTTAAGGTATTAGTAGGCAATTCCTATTTATGTTCTTTATGTAATAATGCTATGTTCTTGTTGAAGTTTGCAATTCAGCAGAACTGTTACTGAAAGTTAAGGTTAATATAAGCGTACATCTCTTTGCTTTGCACGAATAACAACACTATTCAAACTTCATCAATTTTGAGTTAAATATACCTTTATATAAAAATACAGTTAAGTATAACTTTATACATTTTAATTATGAACCATATAGCATTGTTTTCTTTTACTAGATAGCCTTGTAAAAAATGTGTTTTTGATATGTGTTATTATTCAATCCAAGCAGCGATCTGTGGTGCCGCATTAAGCAATACAAAAAACGACAAGATCGTGAACCGTGTACGGCCACCCCTAACGAGAATTTTCCGCATTTGACCAGTCACTCCCCGAAGGAACATTTAACGATATTAGGGCTTTATTTTTTATAGTTTGGGACAAAATATCCGGCGATGTGTAAGGAACTGGCTACTTTCCTATTTGCTCGCCATAGGTATTCACTTTACGGATCATCGTTATTACCATTTTTTACATATTGTATGTATTTTTTTTATTCCAGGCTATTTCAAATTTAACATGAACGGACAAATAAGGCGTTAAATACGCTGTAGGTACATTTGTTAAAAAAATATATAAAGTACAAATTATATTGTAATTTAATAGTAAAATAATTGTTCCAAGTTTAAAAGCTGATAAGTCCTATTCTTTTTACTTAGTAGAACTAAGTAAAAAGAATAGGACTTACTAAATAAAAAGAATAGGAACACGATATAGTTACTGGAATATAAGTTATGTTATTTTATACTAATTCTTAATGACTTGACGATGTAAGGTCTCTAAAAGTATTAAACAGAAAAATACTTTACATGAAAAGTGATGTTCATGGAACAGTTTTGGTCGCAACCCATCAGAGAGCGACATTGAACTCAGCGTGTCGTCAAATAGCCTATAAAGAAACAGCGGACGATCAAGACAGTTAAAACGTCATACTTCATATGTCTCAATTTATTATGACAAGTAGTTTAGAAATTATGAGGGAATAAGTACATATACTATTCACAATATTTGCTTGTATTTAATTTTTCTCCCGAGGACTGAGATGGTCGCCTCATAAATAAGTGAGCCGGCAACCTCACCATTCCACCGAAACGCAAAAACTGCTTCACGCGTGAAATATATTTAATAGTATATCGTATTGAGTAATTATTTATTAATTTCTTACTAATCTCGTTAACCTAAACATGAAGTTCTGTCGACGACATTATTCCTGACTTGCATTTTAACGATCCAGAAGAATGTTTCAAATATATATTTAGCTATACTTCCGTTGCTAAATACGTTCAGGTGATATCAAAAGTTGCAACAAAGGGCCTGCGAAAAAATCCCATTGTTATCGAGGGTATAATTTATTAGGGGCCGGGGCTCACGGGGACCTTTTTTTATATATCATCGCATTATCCCCACTTGGAGAGTTACAACTTCTTAGAGAAAATCAGGGGAAATTAATTTAAGCGTTTTAAACTGTCCCAAACACCAAGCTGACTTTGTGCTTGTTTTGATAAATGTGAATTCTACTAGGGAGCCATTTTGATATATTATATAATTTTTATTTTTTCAATCTATATAAGATTGAAAAAATAACGCAAAAATGCTATATTTTCAACACCGAAATCTAACAAACAAATCCATCCGTTCCAAATCCAATGTTTGCGAACGCGTCTTTACATTAATTTTAATAGAAGCGAGTCACTTTTACTTCAAACAAGAAATATAAGAAGTAAAGATTTATGAAAATAAGCATATTTTTGTCAACATGATATGTCCATGTTTTGTCCATAGAGGTATTATATGTTTTACATGTGCAGTATATATTTTATAGCTTATTTTGAATAATACTATTTTTGTCGACGAAATGTTGGTAACCCTAGGATTACCAACATTTCGTCGACAAAAATAAATCTTATATCTAGATATATACCTCCTTTGCCACATCTAAATCAGAATACAGCGATGCTTAAAACTGCTTATTAGAAGTAGCTGTGCCGATAGTGCCTCAGGAGTCGAACTATAAGGGGTTAGACTACTGAGGACTACTAAAATTTAAGACAATATATATATAACCTTTAAATATAATAACCGTAAATTTATGTATGTAATTTTGGTAACTTTAGCGCATTACAGATGTTCATCGGATGATGGGCATCTCTGTCTGCTTATCGCCTGACGGACATGACGATCTTTTGAGCTACATTTTAAAAAGTTAAAAAATATGAACAATAATTTGTAGATTTAAATACCGTCGTAACGATGGAAAGTTGCATTTTTGAAATTATTATTTGAAAAAAAAAAGTTTCATTGTAGAACAACAAGCTTTAATCATTTTCGCTTCAAATCTCGAATCTAACGTCGAATAAAAGTCGAAAATATTAAAATTAAAATGACAATCACAAACTCTGGCGTGTCTCTGTTCATCCGTTTCCGATTAAATGTCCCTAATATTTTTATCTGTCCACATAAATACGCGGTAATGAGCGACCGAATTCTCGGGCCATTCAAATTTATTCAAGTCTGCCCACCCGCTCGAGTGTGCATATTTTGATACAGAAATAATATATGGCTGAATTAAAACACCCTTTAAATCTTCCTTACAAATTAATTTTTGGTTTAGCCCTATTTGCGCAACCGTTAGAAACTTGAAATTGTGAATTTGTATTTATATTTTGTTTTTTTTTTTGCTATGACACGAAAATACGGAAACTCGAAGTTTATAGCTTAATATTTTTAAATATGCATATTGTATTAATTCCAAGACATCAACAGTTTAACAACGAATATTAAGAAGTTTTTTAATGTCTATTAGTAAATTCCGTATACAGGTTGATCCAAAGGTTATAGCTTATATTCGAATATAGTCAATTGGCGATGTACATATATGTAAGTAATACAGAGTCAACATCGAACACCCAGGAAATAGCCTCTTAACTATACGGATATCCTATTGCATGAGAAGGTTAAATAAAACAAGGATTGCTTCTCGTTAACTAATCTGGACGCAACAGCAAGATACCATTAATTTTTGAAATATTACTTTCTGTTTTGTTTTTTAGGTATTTTAAAAATAAGTAGGGTGAATAAGTTACACTATTATTTAGGAAAAACTATAAAGATACATTTTATATGCGTCCTGTACCTACATTTATATTTACTTACCAAAATACGCGCCTCCTTAGGAAGATAACTTATATATCTTTAAAATAGGATTACATATTTAATGTACGTACTATCGTTGTTATAATTTTACTGATATGAATATTATTTGTATTTCTTTGGCTCCAATTGTTGGTTTTTTTATTTGTATACCTTAGCAGATGAACTAATCCGCTAAAAAGGAGTACTGGTTTAAAAACGAGTACCTGTTAAAAAGTTTATTCATCTAAATAATGTATTAAATTTTAAATTAAACATAATATTATGGAAATATGTTTTTTTACAATACTTACGGTGTAAAATATTTTTTTGTATTCTAGTAGAGTAGAGCCACTAATGGACCCTTCTCCGCTGCTGATAGCGGTAGAGGTTCTCTGATTTATAACTGCCTGGTAACTCACCGTGAATAATATTCTGAAATTTATGTACGAATTTTGCTAGTATTCTACAAATTTAAATTCATAGTAATGCGGGTCCACGGTGTCATTTTTTAGAAATAGAACTGTTTGGTTATCGATAAAATTCGAAGCAAACATTGAATTTATTGACATAGGTGAAGTTTATTTTCGACAAACATTCAGAGTCAACAGCGGAATATAATATTTCAAAACACTATTGAAGCGCCATCGAAAAACCGAAAACAAACCCGGCAAAGCGTTGTTCACACTGGGCACACCGTATATCGTCGAGAGGCTCAATTGTCCTTTCAACTTAAACATTGGAAGCGGCGTATTGTTTACGTCCGTGCCAATCAACAGGCTCGCTAACAAAACCAATCAACTTCGTCTCGCCTCTATTTGCTTAAAAGACTGTTACTTTTTCCTTTTGATTTTTCGTTGTCGCTGTGACCCTTTCGTCCGTCACCCGCTCCACGGATATATTTGATTAAAAAATAACGTCGTCAGAAAGCGGCGGTGCAGTGTGTGCTTCCGTACGTTACGCAAAAGGAGTAAAAGACTTAGCGACGGCTTGGCTGTCAATTGTCACGTTCTCACCGCACGGTACAGGTCAACGTTTCGCAGTTTCACTATCCGTGGTGCTTTCGATAAAAAGTAGATTTTAAATGTGTATAATTGACTTTTGGATATTGGCTGCACTTTAGCCATAATATTGATGCACTTAAGCTGTCATCTGTATAATTCTATAACTTTAGCAATTGTATCTGGTACCGCTTTCTTGCAAAATGTAATGATATAAATTTTATTCAAAAAGTTTATGTATGCTGTATATGATTTTTCGTGACCACGTTCCATGGAATAGTTGGTTTAACCGGTGAACAAACTAAAACGAGCTAGAGCCTTTTGTCTCAGTTAATTCTTGGAGTATCTCACAAAACTAGCTTGGATTATCGGAATAAAATTATTATAAACCGCTTTCAGGCGTCTTCAACCCATTATTGACCTACTGCTGGAAACGGGTCTTCTATCAAAATGAAAGAGTTTCAGCTTATCTAATAGACCAACGCACTGGCCAAGTGCGAATTCGTAGTCTATCATGAGTAGCCGCTACGATAAAACACATCATTTTCGCGTAATATTAATCTAAAATAATATATTAAAACAAGGATTCATTCTTGCCAGGTGACTTGAGTAAATATAATGGAAGTATAATTTATTGAAAGTTGATCTACATAAACAAAAGAATGGTGTATGAAATGATATGTCTTAAATATCGATTTAATCTATGTAATTCTCCGTGTGCCAGTGCACAAGTCCTTTCCATCTATGTGTTCGTCCCATATTTGCTCGCCTCTTGTTTTATAAATTGTCCGCGTTTTAGTGGGCAGTTCTCCCCCTAGCGTTACAAAAGCACGACAGATAGTGCCCCAAGAACAATAGAAAGCGATTAGTCCCATCCACAGAGCGAGCTCACTTTGCTATTCTTTTAATTGGTACCCGATCTGCCGTTTGACCAAGGCTTAATGTATTTATGGAATCCTGGTACTTCAGTTTGCAGTTTTGAAATCTTTAGTCTGGTATTTTTGCAATGTTTTATTTAACTCTTAACTAACGTAAAATAATAATAGGAAATGAAAGAATAAATAAAAACAAAGAAATATTTTTTAATCTATACGTACATAGATAACACAAAAGTTATTTCGATTCGATAAAATGTGGCTCACTAATTCCTTATGGTCATCCAAAGCGATAAATGACTAAATTAGAATAATCGTTTTGTTTATAGGGAGAATTAACGCAAAACTATTGTTTCTTCGTTGTACTAACGTATTTTTCGGTTTAGCAAAACAAATAAATTAGAGATAAACGGTAGGTAAGAAATCGTCAGTGAGTTGGGCAATTAGAAGGAGTTCCTTGCAAATTTATGTGTTTACGTCCGATGAATTTCTCGTAATTGTGCCTTAATTTATTTACGAGTATCGACGTTTGTGCAGATTCTCGGAATTTATCGTGTTTGTATTATAAATATTTTATAGATGTCATTCAGTCTCAAGTATATATTCTATATCAATAAAAAAACAGATTATTAAGTGCACTTTGTAGCTACTCTATTCAAGTCATAGTCTTTTATGCAAGTTCATAAGAGATTTGAATTCAAAAAAATACAGACCAATTGAGAGGAATTGAAGTCGGTTAAAAAGCTGAGGGCACATTTCACGCAATTTCTTCTATGTAGATAATCTAATATGAATATATCAATATTGGTATCGCTTTGCTTTCACTATTTTTAAAGAACTAGTGGCGAAAAATATATTAACATAATTTAAATTTTGCAATTTTATCAAGTAGGTAGATTTTAAACGAAAACAAAGGAACATTATTAAGATTAAGTACTATTAAAATTTGTTGCAGTAAGTTTTAGTTTAATTTTATAATGAAATCTTGTAGATGGGTTGCGAGGGGAACATAGACGCGAAACTTTTAAACGCGATTCCGGGGGCCGGTTTACGATAACGATCATAATAAAATATGGAAGTTTGTTGTTACACGTTTACTCTAAACGTTTTATTATAAATTTGGCGCCGATTATTGTTTTAAGATGAGCGAGGGATAGAAACGATCAGTAAAAACTACAACAAATATAAAACTTTAACTTAGACCGACAAATTTCTTTACTTAATTGTATCTGTGGTCATAATAGGTACATATTTAGCAGCAATTTACAAAAAAGTCCCATTAAGCGTCCTGTTGTAAGAATCATAACACAAGGAAAAATCGTTATTAGCCTATTAGCAACATCCTTTTCATGCTATTATTTTTATATTTATTATGTACCTATAGGCCGTAACGATATAGACTTAAATTGATATTATATTACTGAAAGATTTTTAAACATATCGATATTACCTGTATCAAAGATTTACTGGAGAACTAAGTTCCATCGTGAAAAATAACTTTCCCAGTTTAGACGAGTAAACAATCCCTCGCTATTACACGTCACATTACACTCTTGCAATGAAAATTTTGTTATCGGCCGCGAAGGGCGACGGTTTTCTTAAACTGTAATAGAGAAAGTTCAGATATCCGAGTTTTATCTGTGAGTCGCCCTGGAGGATCAATTAAAAGTCGCATGAAAACGCGCCGCTTGACAATTATTGTTCTAATAAGAGCGCAAAGAACAATTTGCTTCGCCACAGAATTAGCATAGCGTGCGCATTGCCTTTGATGTTTAATAGTAGTGTGAGATGTTTTATGTAAACCTTTCATTCTATTTCTTACACTAGAGAACGAAAGAGCGAATAAATATAAATTCCATGTTTTATTGTTCTTATTGTTTTTATTTGTTATAAAATTGTCTTAATGATGAATATACATATACTACATAGGCACGTTGAAATCTTAAATAATAATTTAAGATTATTTGGTGACTTATGAAAGGTACAGATACTAATTTATTGTACTAGGAAAATACTTTAAGTTATAAACGTTAATTTGCTTCGAGATTTAAATAATTAAAAAAGCTACAAACATAAAAGTTATATGAATGTTCTTAGAAAATACTAAATTTATATTTTTTTATTTGAGTATCATCGTAGTTTCACATCATAATAGCTATTTACATAGTATTTTATTGTCATTTACAAACCAGGATAACCCGTAAAATATTAACGTCTCCTTAGAGAACCAATTAATGGCACTTTTAATGTAAGTTTTAATTATTTTAATCACTGTTTGGAAACAACAGTCATTAATTCATTATAAAAGAAGTAAAGTAATCATGGCCTCGTAACAATTCAACTTTCATAAGTTTATGATAAACAGGAAGACAGGACGAAATCGTAAAAATGCTATAAAATGTCTACGAAGATGAAATAGAGATAAGTATCAGAAAGATTATACTTATACTAGACATAAAACTTATTTAATAAAGATTTTAGAAAATTAGCTACTTAGAGTATAGTAATAGTTAGCTTTATAAAGAAGTGATTATGATATATTATCGAGTTTTTGCTTTTCAGAGGTATTATAAATAAAAGTACAAATAAATCGTTTTAGAAACATAAAGCAGAAATTATTAAATACTTTTAAGTAATCTGTCAGCCTCAAATATCCGGTTATTAAAATCTTAACAGGTTAAATGTGAAGTTGTCAACCTGCGTAGTGTAGCGGTTATTATAGTATCGATCTCACATGTAGTAGTGTCCGGAATTGATTGATTCGGTTCGAAATTTCTATTCTGCTCCAAGATAGAGATCAAATACTCAGGCTATGAGTGCTATTGTATACCTACACATTTTTTGTGTGTGCATATTAGCCGTGAAATAGTCATATATGAATCACACTCAAATTCTTCAATTCCTCTCAATTTCTTCGTTGGATAGCCATATCGCAATACACATATATTGTAGAGAAAGGTAAAGAAGTAATAATTGCTAAAGTGCTTCTAGTTTACAATGTTATTTAGAAACTTCTATCGGTAACTAAACACAAAACAACTTATGTTCTTAACTCGAGAAGAGACATTATTCGATGGATCGTTAAGTTTCTGCAAACGTGTTACGGCAATTCCTTGCTACGTGCTAAATGGCTACAGCTTTTTCCGAACGAGACTCCCTGTTACTTTGTCATCCTGGTACTTTTACATGTTTAATCGCTCCTCCGGGACGTGGGGATGTCGTGAGACTTGCCAGCAATTGTGGCAAAGCGAAGTCATTTTAAACAGGTGACTTTGTTCAAATTGGACGCTCATCCTGAAAATTCTTTGATAAAGTATGCTTTTGGTCCGTGGCTGCAGTGTAGAGCCACTGTTCAAACAGGGTTTGTTCTTGCTAGGCAAATTATGGCTTTCTAGTTCGTTTTAACTCTGTAAGACTCAATTGTGATAGTAAACATATTTACAACATTTAAAAAATGCTTTATCAATTTGTGTATATAAGATGATTTGGTAAACGGTAGAAATGTGTTACAATGACGGTTTGACCATATTCCTAATCAATATATTATCGCTTCTAAGTTATCTTAAAACAAAAATATTGAACTAACTTTGCTACATTGATTACAAAAATCGTTGATTTCATTACATTTGTAATACCAAACAATATTGTAAGCACATTAAGATTTAAAAAAGTGATGTGATGTATGTAGGTGTAACACGAATATACATAAAAGAAGAAATTATGAACAGACGAAACAAACCACTACGATTTTTACAGACCATTTCCGTTACAAATACAATAGTTAATTGCCTGCAATCAGCGGAAATATTTTCGTTCCCGCAAAAATCTACAAATCTTGAATACGCACTCAAGATGCTTAAGTTGGATTTATCTTTGTTTTTCTTCAGCCAATGCAAGAACTTTTCAATCCCTCACCGATGTTTGTGGAAGAGCTTACGGACGGTTGCTACTCACGCTACGTATTGCCACTTATTGCTATACGTCGTATTTCTATTGTGAATGCCAAATATATTACGACATTCGATCGGGTAATACGTATGAACTTCAAATTTACCATAAGAATAGGGTTAATGGTGATTTATTGCAGGAGTCGTTACACAATAATGTTACTTGTATTAAAATTTTAGTAAATTATATAAATTATGCTGCAACGGGGTATAAATTGGTCTCGCATAAACTTTGTGTCACTAGAGTTAGAACTAAAAAAAATCCGAAATTCCATATGAGTTTTTTATCTATAGCTGTACCTATGTCAAAACCATAATTATCTTCAATATTCAAGTTTCTGTCGGTCCAGGAACTGAACCTTGGACTGTCGATATCTAATAAGTATTCGTTTAAGATGTTACAGTTATTTTTATTCCATAACAGTGTTTTTGCATCTTTTACAAAGCTGAATATTAATCTCCTAAGAAAATAAACTGCAGAAGGTTCAAAAAAATTCAAATGTGTGCAAGTTTGCATAAAAAGTATTATTGCAAGACTCGAGTGGTTTTACGACACCTCAAGCGAGTTAATTTGCTGCCGTCTGATGAACTGAACAAAAGAGCGCAAACGCCAGCGCGAATTAAAATGTATTTATTCGCGAACCGCATAAAAAGTCAATATGAGTGGCAATAAAAGAGGATGCTGCGAGAAATAATAAAAGATAACCTCTAGAGGAGTGAATGGAATGAGAAAAGCCCTTGTAAAGAATGTTTGCTAAGTGGATAAGACGCGATCAGAGGGACACCTCCCCCACAGCGACGGTGCGGTACAAAAATTACTATTCAGAATCAGTCGGTAGGATTTCAATCGATTGATTAATACTGCTTTATTAAAAATTGTTAAAGATTTTTTACGGGTTTAATTAGCAAAACGTATTGTATGTATATGGAACATATCATGATGTAGAACTGTAGTTTTTACAGGAATAGCGTTTAAAGCGTTTTATCATTATTTCATTAAATGGAGTTTCTGTTAAGTTTTTTATTAAAACCTATATGGAATCTATATATGTTTACTATGTATTGTTTGGGCACTTTTCCTTAGTTAAGCGTTTCACGGTCACATTGTCCCAAATTCAAATTTTCTCTACAAAATTTGACAGGACATTTGTGTAAGTGTAAATATACCAATGTACTGTCAGATTTTGTACCTCTCAAATTCATAGAATTACTATGATTGAACCTAGGACAATCAAATAGATACCCTATTTGATGTAGGTATGTCTATAGCACACTGGTAGTATAGGACAGTTCAGAAATCAAGACATGTGTGCCTGATAAGCTTGTACTCTTCATTTCTAATTCAGAGTCGTTGCGATATTAAGCCGTACCGTCGCCCCCAAGCCGGTATTATGGCACGTAACTTCTCAGTAGTCCCGTTCATGAGTAGATTACAAGTAATTAATTTATAAGAATATGGCATTAACTGCGCGAACCGAATAAGCACCTGGCATTACTGGGGTCAAAATTAGTACTGTTCAGGTTGAGATTGGAGCTCATTTAAATAGAGATCGAATGTCGTGGGCTTATAAATCCGAGTTGAGATTGAAAGGGGTGCATAAAAGGCACTGAAGAAATAGGGCTTGATAATAGACATTATAGACATGCTGATAAGTATGATAAGCGCTTCTACGATGATGTCACAGAGAAGCCATACTTTTAAGTGTGTTTAGGTAACTTGTGCAATATCAGTCACATTAGAAATCACACTTAATATACCTAGTCTGTACAAATGTTTTAGACATAAAATCGCTAAACTTGCAAACCAAAAAATGCCACTGTATAAATGTAGCACGTAGATATAATCCCATCAAAAACATTAATGTGAAATAAGGCCAAGTTACTCTACTTAGCCTACAAAAGAATTTAGATCTAAATAGCTAGCAAGTTCAGTATATTATTAGGAAATTTAACGTAAAAGAATACATAAAGTCTTTAAATGAATTGAAAATTTCTTGTATTGCTACAACAATAATGTTTTCCACTTAATAATATAACTCTGTTTAATTACAACAGATAATTTGTTTACACAAAGTATTTACTGAATTTAGAATATAATTCAAGCTCAAAGTTTCACTTGGTTGGTTTTTGTGTGTATGTAAAACATATTACATTGTATTCGTCGAATCAACTTATCTTCATTACTTCATGCACTACTTACTGTATTTATATGTGTATAAAATTGAGTTTATCGGAAACATGTTGCTGTATGTTTTGACACAATAACATTAATATTGTCTGATTTAATTTAACTGTCGAAATATCTTCAAGTTGTGCAATAGGTACTAGCAATACAACTCGTTAGATAGGAGCAGGCGGGCCTCCACAAGCTGTTACTTTTAATGTGTTATTCGGTTTGGATTTAATGATTTTACAGCCGAAAATTACCGTCTACTGCGGCTAGAATATTACAATAGCAGTATCTCCATTAAATTGTCCGTACAGAAATAAAATTTAAATAAAGGTAATATTAGAGTAAGTTATACTACCAATTGGTGTAGAGATATAACAATAGAATTTAATTCTAATGAGCTTATAGATTGCTTTAGCTTCAAGTTATCGTAAATTTTACAAATTAGGTTTATACTTCCACTTTGAACTTGTACTTTCCTCTGTGATGTAAAGCTTTAGTGATATACCGTCGATAATTTTTTTTACAAAATTATCTAATTTACGATTTTATCGTACCCATATTTTTGTAAAATTTTCAATCAACTATATTTTAAAGTTAAAAGATTTTAGGCCTTTTTATGGGTATCTTTAGAAGAGCGATATTTAAAAGATTAAAATACGTAAATTTATAGGATAAATAAAAAAATCATGCCCAATCCCTTTTATCAAATCAATCGTCAATTTTGTCTACCATTGCTAATGCGAATATTTTCATATTCCGAACGGCATGTTTACAACAATGTGTATTTGTGTTTCTCTTGTTTTTCTTCTGTCACAAAGTTTCGGTATCAATATTTGCGGTGTTTGCATAACTACTCAGGGACACGAGTGTCTGTTGTAAACAGTGATATCGGGAATACCTGAAACAGCCGCATTCCCCCAATCACAAAAATATTCAAGGGAAGTTGCTCCACGTCTGAATATAAACAAACGACAGTATGACACATTTTAAAACTGTCATACGTGTTTTAGAAAACACCAACGGATTATGTGATATCACATTTTAAATGATTGTTATTTACAGTCGTGATAATAGTATCTAATCGTGATGTAATTACTATTTTAACATTTATAAATATCTATTTTTATAATAGTAATAAACATATGTATAAGTAATTAGTAAAATTAAATTAAATGTATTTATTTTGAAGGGACATGCACAAATTGTATG